>JARYZH020000503.1:0-161121 GCA_030021035.2 Notholithocarpus densiflorus
ATTTTTTGTTAATTCCGTGAACCGCTAAAACCGGGGTTGGACCGCACGAACCGGTGAGAACCGTGCGGTCCAACCCCTAAGCAAATTTTTTTTTTTTTTTTTTAAAACAACTTAACACAATTTTATTCTACTTAATTAAATTATCCATCTCTTACAAGGAATAAAAAAAATTATAATTAAAATCCTTCAAAGATATTCAACTTTACTTTAAAAATTAATCATAAATTTTAATGTTTTCATGATTATTATTTTATTTTATTAACTTTCTTATTATATTATTATATATATGCTTGAAAATCATTAAATTTCCCTCACATATATAGATATATTGTCAATTTTGCTAGTTTTATAAATTTAATATCTATATTTAGGCTTTAATTAATATTAAATTAATTATGACGTCATCACGATTCGACCCCGGTTCGACCTCAAAAACCTTGAACCTCTCCCTTTTACGGTTCAATGAACGGTCCGGGTCTGAAAACCTTGCTCTCACTCCCTCTACTCTACTCCCCCTCCTTCCCTCAACATCCAAACATAGCATTAGTGCCAAAGGTTTTATAGCTGAATTGACACCTCCTCATGCACAAAGTGCTTGGGGGTCTAAGGGGGAAATGGTTCGAGTTGCAGGATTAGCATCATGTTGTAATTATCTCTCAAAAAAAAAAATTAATTACTTTAGTATTTTATTGCTTTTACTTGTGTGTTATGATCAACAAACCAATTCAAGAACACGAAATGACGACAATAAATGCCAATCATTAATAAGTTGTATTTTATATGGTTCATTACTTGTTTTTTCTTACAAGTAAATGTTTGTAAAATTAGATCGTAAATTGTTACTTATTTTAGTACTGTCCTTTACTTATGCTTTCTCACTAATTGCTACCATTATTTTGCATCAATCAATGCAAAATAGAAAAATGTATCAATTTTAGAAGTTATCCTGACTTTTGAGTGGAGTTGTGATGTGTCTTTGTGTTAGAACTCCTTTCCCTCTCCCTTGTGTGTGTGTTTGTTTCTCAAAAAAAAAAAAAAAAAAAAAAAAATCTCAAAATCATATGCATAAAAAAAAAAAACTCTCAAAATCATCAACATCAGTCATGTTAAAAATTTGTAAATTTACAAAATTACTACAGTAATTGTGTAAATTTACACTAATACTATTCACTCTACATATACTTTTTTATTATTATTATTATTATTTTTGTATCTCGAGACTGAAAGAAGATAATAGGTGGTAGTTATAGTATGAGAAGAAAAAAAAATAAAAATCAAGAAAATTGATATTTTAATGTAATGAAGTGTAAAATAAATAATGCGATGTGAAACTTTTTAAAAAGTGAGTATGTAAAATAGAAAAATTAGGTTCTTATACTAAAATAGACAAAATTTTTTGTACAAGTTGATGTGAATATTTTTACCGATACTTTATCTTTTCTTTAACATCTACTACCGAACACCTATAATAACGGTGGACTTTGACGTAGACTTGGTCTTGCTCTTGGCTTCATAAATAAGAAAGGCAAATACAATTGCCAACAATTCATATTTATATGATAAAAGTGCATACCTATGGCTTACAATCATAAAACTTCACACCTATCCAGAAACATATATATCTTTTTTAGAAACATATTTGATTCTTGATATATATATTTTTTTCCTTCAGGATCCAATTGTTTATCAAAAATGAGCAAGCTAACACAATTAAATTTAGGACGTAACAACTTTGACAAGGAAATTTTAAGATCCTTGGGTGTCCTCCCAGTTCTTAAATCTCTGGATCTAAGTTTCAATAACATGTGGCCTCTTTCTAACAAAGGTACGTGTGTATCTAAATTTTCTTTGCAAGAATACCATGAAAAAGTTTGTACAAAACTGAAATCTTATAACCAATATTTACTTTTATCAAAATTTACTCTCTTCATGTTAAAAGGCACAAAATGCTTCAGTGCAATAACTAATGCTTTCGATATATGCAAATTATAATCGTAGTATGCCTTCAATATTCAATGAGAATTTTAACCGAAATTTTTGTCCATTCCAATATAAAAATGTGTTTAATTCTACTAGATCTTTCTTTTGTACTATTGGTTTCAAGCTTATATATGAAAATTTGAATATCTCTTCACCGGTGATGTAGAATTGGTTTATCTAAGCAACTTGGAGGTCCTTATCTTGAAATCTTGTAGCCTTAATGGAAGCCTACCATTCAAGGGTAAACATTCCAACATCTATTTTTATTGATTTTCCCTTGATAGATCAATTAATAGCCTTAATGGAAGCCTAACGTACCCTAATTGCCTACAAGCCATTTTAAAGAATTTTACTGACACTACTATCGTCAATTCTTTTGGTAGATATGGCAACTTTCACCAGTTTGGAGATTTTAGATTTGAGTGGAAATGATTTCACCGGAAGCATTACTCCATATATCGGAGCGTTATCTTCTCTCAAGGCTATATCATTATCTACAAATGAACTCAATGGAACTTTAATCACTCCAGGTAAGAATCTACTATAAAATCAAGTATTTACAATTTTGATTAGGAGTATGAGAACAATTAAAAGAGAATGGTGGTTAACTTGATATGGATCAATCCTCATTAGCTGCAACTTGGAGCATAACATTCGACCATCCACTTTTTCTAAACGTAGAAATTATTGTACCCCCACTTACCCAAAAAAGAATAAATAAAAATTTTCATTTTAATCCCACAGGACCGACTCCACCCTTTGTTTAACTCATAATTGAGCCAATAAGCCTAAGGCGGCCGTATAGAATAAGGTCCCATAATTTTGGTCCTATAGTAGTACAATATTATATTTTTGTAACAATTTTAAATAAAATATATCACATTCTTATTTAATTTTTTTTTTTTGAAAAGTGACAAAGCTTAGCTACTCTTTTTATATTTTACATCTAAACTTATCTCCTACCTAAAGTCAATTATAACAAAAAAATTAGGAGGATTATACATATTATCAATTATAAATAAGATATTAACAAAACTTGAATATAAAATTTTTAGAAAATTAAAGATCAATAGGTATGTCATCAATAAATTGTTTAAATTGAAAGTTTTTATAATTTAAAATTATGCATAAAATATAAGCTTATAGATTATATAGTAAATAATAATCTGATTGACACAAAATTTGACATGTGTATTAAGAGTGTAAAGAACATATAATTCAACGGTTAGATTTTCAAAATATGTAGTAATGTTTATTTTTTTAAAGGAAGTTATAGCCTTAGGCTACAATCAATTTTGTAACTAAACTTTGTCCTTATTTACTATTCGATCTTTAAACTTATTTTTTGTGTCCGAATTTGATAAGGATGGGGTGTAAAACCCATGTTTTATAGAATCCAATAAGAGATTGTTACATAAGTTTTTTTTACTTAAAACTCAATACACCCTACTACACCTAATAACATCTCAATAAATTCCCAATTGAGTTGGATTTTCATATGGGTATTAAAATTGATTGTGTGTGATTGTGCCTGTTATTTAATATGCGATATGATGATGTGACATGTTGGAATTGGAGGGTGTAAAACTTGGATTTTACATCACATCCTTATAGAATTTAATTTATTATTTTTTATGCCTAATTTTAGGCTACAAAAAGTTGAAATTTAAATATTTGATTGATGACATAGCTATTGATCTTTAATTTTCTGGAAATTTTGCAAGCATGTAAGATATAAGAAGAAAATGTAATTCAATAGTGGATTTGTGAAAATTCACATACAATAAAAAAATATTGTGTGGAGTTGAAGCCGCTACAACCAAGTTTGTAGCCAACTTTTGTCCAACCACATATACTTTCCCTCTCTCTAAAAGTATTTTTTGATAAGGACAAAATTTAGTTACAAAATTGGCTATAACTTTAAGTTACAACCTTACTCAATATCTTTTATTGGAGGTGAATTTTGACAAATTCACCATTAGATTACATCTTTTTCTTATATCCTCCATACTTGCAAAATTTCTAGAAAATTAAAGATTAATAGCTATGTCATCAATAAATTGTTTAGATTGCAAGTTTTTGTAGTTTAAAATTATTCATAAAATATAACTTTATAGATCATATAGTAAATGATATCCAATTAACACAAAATTTGACATGTGTATTAAAAACATAAAGAATATAAGTCAATGGTTAGATTTTTAAAATATGTAGTTATGTTTATTTTATTGAGTAAGGTTGTAGCCTTAGGTTACAACCAATTTTGTAGCTAAACTTTTTCCTTCTTGATAATCAATCAACATTAAAAAAAAAAAAAAAAAAAAAAATTATATCTTACCCCTAAGCTTATTATCCTACCTAAAGTCGGAAAATTGTACTTCCCTAAGAATTTCTATTATTATACACTCACAACCTCTCTAGTTTGATATAAACATTCCCTTACTAGAATACAAACTATTTAGTGTAATAGTGTGAGGGAGGGTTAGTGTAATAACGGAAAACTTCATTGGAGATCAGTGATTAACCTACCAAAAATCATCAATCACAAGAATGAGTAGGAGGAATAGCCATATTATCAATTAAAAATGAGATGTTTGCAAAACTTGAATAAAAAATTTTAATTAGTAATTTTGCATCTAAAAAATAAAAGTAATGAATTTTAAGTAAAAAAATTATAATATAAAATTTTAAAATTGATATCTAAATAGAGGAGAATATTTTTCACCTAAAATTTCTGTCTTAGGATTTAAATCTCATTGAGTCATGTTGTTGATTCTTCTGGTGGGATGTATTTAGGATAGACAATGCTAATGTTATTGTCTGTAACAGATTTGTGTGCGCTGAAGAAACTTGAAGAGTTATATCTTGTTGGTAATGAGTTTGAAGGGATCCTTCCTCCATGCCTAAATGATTTGAAAACTCTTAGGTTGTTAGATATATCTGGCAACCGATTCAGTGGAAACTTGTCTACATTTCCAATAGCTAACCTGACATCCCTTGAGTACATTGATCTTAGTCATAATCTTTTTGGTGGAAGCTTGTCTTCATCACCAATAGCTGGCTTGACATCCCTTCGGTACATTGATCTGAGTTATAATCGTTTTGAGGGCATATTCTCATTCAACATATTTTCTAATCACTCAAAACTTAAGGTGATTCAATTTTTGAATGACAAAAACAAACCAGACATAGAAATTGAAGATCTTAGTTGGGGGGACCCTTTGTTTCAATTAAAGGTGCTAGTACTGTCTAATTGTAATCTAAACAAACTCACTGGGAGCATTCCTAAGTTTCTCTATGACCAGCATGAATTGGAAGTAGTTGATATCTCACAAAGTAAATTGAATGGAAGCTTCCCCAATTGGTTGTTTGAAAACAATACTGGACTACAACGGTTAAATCTTCGAAGTAATTCTTTCACGGGTCAATTTTATTTGCCACCAAATGGTCACTACAAAGATCTTCGATGGTTGGATGTCTCAGACAATCACATAGATGGCCAGCTTCAAGAAAATATTGGAAAGATGATTCCAAAATTGGAGTATCTAAATTTATCCCAAAATCACTTTGAAGGTAATTTCCCATCATCAATAGGTCAAATGAGTAACTTGCGAAAATTGGATCTATCCTTTAATTATTTTTTGGGAGAGCTACCAATGGAGTTTGTTTCAAATTGCACCTCCTTGCGATTTTTGAGGTTATCTAATAATAGCTTTCATGGTGGAATTTTGTCAAAGCACTTCAACTTATCCTTAATATCTCTGGAATTGAAGAATAATTATTTCACAGGCACTCTTCCAGTAGTTCCCCAAAGAGACTTGTTAATCCTTGATATTAGCAACAACTACATGTCAGGTATAATTCCTGAATGGATAGGAAACATTAGCATGGGACTATCAGGGACTCTTGTCTTGAGTAACAACCTTTTCAAAGGTCGGGTTCCATGTGTAATGGGTCAAAATGATATAATAGACTTTTCTCATAACATGCTCTCAGGATCATTACCTTCTTGCTACGATTTACAGTATGTCGAGCACGTACTTTTGCAAGGAAACAAACTTACAGGATCATTACCGAAATCTATTTTCAATTCATCATCTCTTTTGACATTGGACATTAGAGATAACAATTTTCTCAATGACATCCCTAGTGAAATTGATGGACTTCCCAACTTAAGAGAACTCCTGTTGAGTGGCAACCATTTTACTGGTATGATTCCAAAGCAGCTTTGCCAGTTAAAGAGGATACACTTAATGGATCTTTCTAATAACTCTTTTTCTGGGTCAATACCACACTGCCTTCACAACATAACCTTTGAGAAGATAGATGCTGATGATCTTGCCTATACAAATAATATTTTTTGGCCTCCAAATTTTCTTTTACCTTATGAATCTCTCTTAAGTAAGAATTTTCCAATTGAAGATACAAATATAGAATATAATGAACAAGTTGAGATTAATTTTGTGACAAAATATAGGTCTAACTTATACAAGGGTCTTATACTTCATATGATGTCTGGATTGGATTTTTCATTCAACAAGCTAACAGGTGAAATCCCACAAGAGCTAGGACAACTATCTTCAATTCATACATTAAACTTGTCTTACAATCAGTTGACAGGTCCTATTCCTAAAACATTTTCAAATTTGACACAGTTGGAGAACTTAGACCTTTCTCACAACAATTTGAGTGAAGAAATTCCTTCAACCTTGATTGGTTTGTACTTTCTGGAAGTTTTCAATGTGGCTCACAACAACTTATCTGGTAAAGTTCCAGATATGAAAGGACAATTTGGAACATTTGAAAACAACAGCTATGAAGGAAATCCCCTTCTTTGTGGTCCACCGCTAGCAAAAAGCTGCACAAGGATAGATAAATCACCTCCATCACCAAGAAAATCTTCGAATGCAAGTGACAAAAAATGGCATGGAATGAATCCTTCAGTTTTCTCTATCAGTTTTTCTGTATCTTACGTAATTTTCTTTTTCAGCGTAGTTTGTGTTCTCTATATTAATCCTTATTGGCAGCAACAGTGCTTCAATTTGGTTGAGAATCGTATGTATTGGTGTCATGAATTTTCTGTTAATATGCTAAAAGCACTGTCGAACTCTATCCGTCATTAGATATGATTAAATTCCGTAGACATCTTGTATGGCTATTATTGGACATGTGTGTATTTGGTTATGAATAATGATTACTGTGATTTATTATGAAACAAAGTGCTCTGCACTTGTACATTTGTGTTGTAATTCATATTACTAGCTAATGCTATCTGGGATGCACATGTACCCTATAATTTCATTTCGAAACATTAATAAGTAGGAATTTTCTAATTGACCATAACTAAATACTCATTTTGTGGCATGTGATATGATTAGCATAGAGGGAATTAATTAGTCTCAATTATAGAGCGTATGATTAAGAAGATGAAAATCATATAATACTTAGGTTGAAGGATTATACGACCAGACCCAATCTTTGTTTGGTTGGGGCTGCCTGGTAGTTGTACGAGCAATGGCCTGTTTGAAGTCACTGAAAAGAGTAGTCGCTGTTCCATAAATTTGTTCAGGATGGTGTTGAGTTGGAAAAGAGCTTCTTGGACCCAAAACGACATTGTCTACGCCTTCATCCACCGCAACAACAACAAAGCCCAAGTCTCTCAGGCCTCAAGCACTTCCTCCAACGAAGCTCAACCTTTTAACTTTGTTCAGTTTTTTTTTTTTTTTTTTTTTTTTTTTTCACTTTAGACTATGGTAAGTAAATAAATTAGACGTATCAACACAAACTATTGCCATGATGGTCACTTTAAAAGTACAAGTTCTTGTAGGAGTGGGGGTAGGCAAAAGGTTGGGGTTCAATTTTTTAGATAAAAACTTCACACGTATATACACATAGATTAAGCTAAAATAAGATTTCAATCTCTGATAAAAAAAAAAAAAAATGTAAAGTTACTATTGATGAGGTTATTTTAGTAACTTTGTTGTAAAATATTATAGGAACCAAGTAATTCCTTTATGTATTAACATGTAAAGTAATGGTAAGGGGAACTTGTTCATTTTCTTGAATAGATTTCTTGAGTGAGTTTAAAATTATTTATTATTTCATTTAATTAAATATACAACCCTCTTTTTACTAGTATTTTGTTTGTGTGAACGAATGAATTAATTAAGAATTATATATAAACTAAAGAAAATATATCAATAATATACATAACAATTAACAATGAAAAATGGAATATATAGTTCAAAATAAAAATATTTTACGTTATATGATAAACGCATCTTTTGCAAGTCTTAGCTTTTAACAAATACCAAATATTATAATAACCCTTAAAATACTTTATATATATATATATATATATAAAGTATTTTTTAATTTCATGAATCTTTTTAATAATTGAGTTTTGATCAGAGGAATATTTTTTAAAAGAACAAAACTTTGGCAATAGAGTTTCACTTATAGTAAATTAGCTTAATAATTATAATATACTTATAATGAGTCTCATAGCACGTTGTATGACTTGTTATACTACATTGAGTCGCATAGTGTAGCACAACTTGTAAGCCCTAACTTTTATTATTAAAAAAATTATGGTAGATTATTTAAGAAATAAAGAAAAAACTAAAAACTCTTTGTAGTAGAATTTTGAACAGAGTAATATTTTTGAAATATTTTGGAATTGTGACAATAGAGTTTTGTTAGGTTCTAAAGAGTTAGGAACTAATGTATTTAGAACTCTAATGTGTATTGTTGGCAAACCATGATCAAAATAGGTTGTTTAGTCTTGTTTAGACTTGCTCAAAGTTGTGTCTGTTATGTAAAGTTGGAATCAAGCTGTTGCAGAAGTATTAGTGCATTTCGGCCTGGCTCGATCAATCGAATCTCAGGCAGAATGTTTTTTCTGCAGAATTCCAACTCTGCAAACCCTAGCCACGTTTTTCTGTTGCTCATGTTGCTGTTTGTGTGAATCTCTTGTGAGATCTGTGAGGAGTTTTCCTTTACACAAACTTAGGATTATCAAGAAGGAGATTTCTTCAAGAGCTTGATGATCATTTAGTTGCTGCCATAAGAACTTAAAGATTCACAAGCGGGTGTGCTTGTACTTGCTAGAGAATCCAAGAAAGAAGGAGTTCGTGGTCTCGGAGCTTGCACGTGGTCGTGTCAGTAAGTTTCTACTGGTGGGTAGCAATAGGATGTTAGTGGTCTAAGTCCTATTGTAAAACTTCGATTCTTTCATAGTGGATTTAGGTTTACCTTGAGGATAGCTAGGTTAAATCCTCCCCCACTGACCCAAAACCCACTCCGACGAAGCCATAGACACCCACCCCACCGTCAGCCCACTAGCCACAAATACTTCCACCACCTCCACCGTCGTTCCACCGGCCACAACCACAAACCCTAGTAGCTAAACCAAAAAAAAAAAAAAAAAAACACAATCCAACGCCAACACAACACCACCAACACAGCACAGGCACCACCAACAAACCCACAGCCACCATAAAACAAACCCACAGAACACCACAAAACAAACCCACAACCATAAATCACAAATCAAACCCACGCCGCCAAAACCCATGCCGATCAAATCACAAATCAAGCCCAAACACCAAAACCACACACTGATCTCAACCTTATGGCATCCTTGTTGCTGTGTGAGAGAGGCTAAGCATGAGAGAGGCTAAGCGTGAGATGGAGTGAAAAGTTAAATGGGTATCTAGAGAGTTGAGTTTATAAGATGAGTGAATCGGTAAAAGGATTTGGAGATGGGTGAGGGTGAATCGGCATTCGGCAGAGGCTTGGTGATTCGGAGAGAAAGAGAGAAGCTTGACAATGGCGAGAGAGAAAGGGGATGAGAGAGCAAAAACCCAGTACTGTAGCAAGAGAGAAGGGCTTGAACGGACTGTAGCGCTATTAAAATACATTTTTTTTGGATGGCATAGCGCTACAGTGCAACCTCACATATGAGATCGCACTATAGCGCTATGCCAAAAAAATTTGGCCGATCCCAAGTATAGCCATCCAGTTGCTGGAGCAATTTGGGCCCAAATGCCAAATGTACTTTACAATTTGGCATTTGAGAAGCCCACTGCTGATGCTCTTAGTAGCAATTACTATAACAAGTTGCTAAAATTCGTTTAACTTAGGTAATTTGGATGAAAAATGTTTTTTTTTTTTTTTTTTTGGTTGATATTGGGGGTGTTAAAAAGCATTTTGGCTATTTTAATCAAAGATTATGAGATGTTATTATATGTGACCATTGTGTAACTAATTATATTTAAATTTTTCCATAAAAAAGTTGTATATAAATTTTGGTAAAATACTTGCAGCTATTAAAAAATTAGTACAAAATATTTATTTTTTTTTTTGGAAAGGGTAAACTTTTTCATTTGTACGAGTACCTGTTTGAATTTAAACTCGTAGGTGTGATGAAAAAAAAAATTAAGAGGGTGTTTGGTAATGTTGTTCTAGTAACGTTATTTGTATTTTTTAGAAATATGTATGAGTGAAAAAGTGTGTAAACATACGTGTAATGTTATTTAAAAACTGAAAATTATTGCTCAAAATCACATACCAATGGTCTGTTTGGATACCGCTTATTTTGCTGAAACTGAAAACTTATTGCTAAAAGTACTATGCATAAAGATAAAAGTTATTTGAAATAGTACAGTAGGGCCCGTAAATAGTACTAAAAATGTAATAGAACCTATAAATAATAACAAAAATAAACTAAATAGTAAAATATTTTTCATTTTTCATTTCATTCCAAACGAAGGCCAAACGCCCCTAAAATGCAATAATAACCAAATAAAAGCGGTGAAACTCTAGGACGCATCGCATAAAAGAAAAAAAAAATTTTAAACAGGCAACAAGTGACGAGTCAGATCCACTCTGACCGGACTTGGAGTTGGACCTTTTGTCACTCTCGGAGTTTTTAGACAAAATTGAATACCCGAACAAGGAAGGGAACTGTGATTGGAATTGGATCATATCAATCAACAAATTAGATGCCAGTGAGAGTGGTGGAAAGCTCTACACCTTCTCAAGTTTCAGGTTTTTATTTGGCAAAACTACACTATTAGTCCCTAAAGTTTGCCTGTTGAGCGCTTTTAGTCTCTGAAGTTTCAATGGAGCGCTATTAGTCCCTAAAGTTTTAAACTTAAACACAATTGCTCACTTCACTAACTTCTGTTAGTTTCTTTGCTTACTTGTCTAACAGAAGAATGAGTAGACATATTTTTAATGATGTGGCAACCCTGTCATATCAACTGCAATGTCTAAAAGTAAAATCGTTGCAATGTAACTTAAGTGGCCGAATCAAAATTTGACCCTTCATTTAAAAATACAACCCAGAACCAAGTCACCAAAATTCTAACGGAACCTTAAAATCTCTTTTCCTCTCTGGTACTCCTTTCTCTCTCTGTAAATTTTAGCCAAACATGAAACATCAGATAGATACGGCGAGACAAGGAGGACTCAAGACAGCAGCCACTTTTTAGTGTATAAGTCTCCAAAGACCTTCAGATCTTCAAAGAGAGGCAGCACACCTGAAGTCTTATAAGATCCTAAACTAAAACATTCACGAAGCCCAATTTTTAGTGTATAAATCTCAGGAAAGCAACGCTCAAAGAATTTACCTAGATTGTCATAGTTTTCTTGTTCAACCCAAGCTGACTTTTTGCGCAGATATTAGGCCAATGATCAAGTCAAATACCAAGACAAATTATATAATATTAAAAAAAGAGAAATAGATGGAGAAAATGAAAGGGTCCTATTGGGTTACTGAGAAGTTTAATTTTAAATGTTCACAGCAAGAGATCTACTCCAGGTATTGCATATATGTAGGACTATGTAGGCTGTGCACTGATGTACGGAACTCTCGCTTGCGGATCTCCTTGTCTTGTTGTCTCTAGAGATTTTTGACATGGATTTCATTGAAGTTACACAGAGAGAGAATGAGAGGTAACAGAGAGAGAGGGGGGTATACGGAGAGGAGAGAGTTTTGGGATTTTTTTAAATAAAAAATGTTGCCATGTCATTAAAAGTATGCTACTCATTTTTCCATTAGACGCATAAGCACAAAACTAACAGTAGTTAGTGGAGAGACCAATTGTGTTTAGTTTTGAAACTTTAGGGACTAATAGAGCTCAATTGAAACTTTAGAGACTAAATGCGCTCAGCAGATAAACTTCAGAGACTAATAATATAGTTTTGCCTTTTTATTTTGTCTTTGCTTTACTTTCCTTACAATATTTTTCTTAGGTTAGGGCTTTCCTTACGTTCTTTCTTTTTAACTCCTTTTTTTCACTCCTACGTTAATTTTAAAATTGCAAAATCTCTCTCCGATAACAGAAATTTAGGTTCACAGCCAACCTATTGACAATAATTATACACAAGTTTAGATTTCTTTATTTTCGTGTGTTGTCCTTTTATTACATGTTTTTAGAGGTTCCTGCTATGCTTAATTTTAGAATTCTTAGTGAATTTTTCAGGATCCTAATTAAAACTTAGTTACAGTAATTTAGGTGTTGTACTATGTTAAGTTTCAGAATTAAGTTCAAACTCGTGATTACATTGTCCAATAAAACACAAACAATGTTATCTTTTCCATGAATAATTAAACTTTAATGCAACCAGGTGTTTGAATTTTTAATGTACTAAGTTTTACCTGCGTTTAAATTTTGTTTTAATCTATGTATGTTTAATTGTGAAGGTGCAAATTCTGGAAAGACTTCGCCCCCGCATGCACACTTTTGAGTGTTGGACAGGTTATTCTTTGGCCCCCCCTTTTTTTTCCCTTATGTAAAGTTTACTTCTCGGTAAGATTTTGGTACTCGGTTTAACATACATTAAAGCCTATGTTATCTGAGCTTTGAGTAGTTATTTTTATATTCAACTATTACTAGGTACCGCATGTACAATTATAGTCAAGTTCGAGCAAATGCATGAGATTTCCCTTTAACCATTTGAAGTGAAAAGTATAGATCTACATAATTTACTGCCAAATGGAATCATTTTGATAAATTCTTTATAATCTCAATCAAAGATTCGTAAGCCTAATTATATGAGTTGGCTAATCGTCATTGCATTAGTTGAGAAGTGCTCTGGTACTCAGAATGTTTCTTAAAGCATAATTTTGTCGCAGGCATTCTCTGGTACTCAGAATGTTTCTAGTCTTCAAAAAGATGAAGCATGGAGAGTTAACGTTCGCATACAGGGATGTGACCTTGAACATGGGTATCTATGTGGCACCATGGAAGCTCTCAATGTTCCTATGGCAGACACACCAGTAAGCACTTATTCAATTTGGTTTTTTCGTTTAACAACCACCAGAAACATTAATAATTCTTTTGTGCGTGTGTGTTCTCTGTTATATGGAGGATAGTGCTAAAAACGTGACTTATGAATGTAAAAACACAATGGCCAATGAGCTCTAGCCTCTAGGCCTTTAACTCAAATGGTACCTTCTCCCCTTTTAAGAGCAGAATGGGAGTGAGGTCGTGGGTTCAAGACCCACCTGGTGCATGTGTAATTTACTAATAAAAAGAAAAATGTGAATGCACCATGAAAGAATTAAGCAGATACAGAGTTTTTGTGAACTTCTGTCTACAATACTTATCTCCTAAGTAGGTTAACAATAGTTTTTTAAAAGGCAGCTGATCAAGAGGTTTCTTCCCCCACTGGCCTTTCAATATTCTGATTGTTGTGTGATTCTCCTTAATTGCCATGTAACTGTATTACGTTGCCATGTTTACCTAATTGATTGTTATCATGCATTCTCCATCTTCTTTGGTTGCAGCAGCCGTGAATTTCAGTTGCTCAAATTCAAATTTTACTCTTTGTTTTATACTTTTTTTATCAGCATGATGTACACATGAATGCTCTGTAACAGAATATGTGATGCAATTGTACTTTTGGCCATAAATTGATTGGTTATATTTTCTCAACCTAATGAAACTGGGCTGAATAGCATGCCTGAATCTTGATATACAACTGGCACTTCATTCAGACAACTGCTAAGGTGTCATGACCCCCTTGTTTACTCTAGTTGAAATATGGCAATTTGCCTTCTTTGCTTGTGGAGAATTTTTTGTTTCATTTACGATTATGTCAGGTAGTGACCTTCTGGGAAGGGGAGATTGTTGATACGATAAATTATACTTTCTTCACTGGCAAATGGGAAGCGACGTATGTTCCTCTCCTCTTCCATCTATTTTATCATAGAAGACTTTTTAAACAACAGTGATCTTGGACAAAACAATCCAATGCTGACTGGATGATCTCTTGACAGGCCCGAGGATGATAAAAAGCACTGGGACAAGTTTCCATCCTTTTCTCCCTTTAAGGTAAAGATTTGGAACTTTTTTGTTCACCATGTGCAGTATATGCTCTGCTCTACTTATCAAAAAAAAGTGCAGTTTATGCTCTGCTCTGTTAACTAGTTCTGTTCGTTTCAGAGTCAAGTGGAATTTGATGGTGGCAAAAATTTGGACCTGAGTAACTATCCATACATATTTATGGTAACGTAGTCTCAATTATTTCATCATTTGGTGAAAGAGCTTGCCATGTGAAGTACTAATGTGCCTATTTTGTTTTGTTGGTGCAGAGATGGAAAGAGCAATATTTTGTGAATGTTGGGACAGACTGTGGGTTAACTATAGCTGGTTTTTACTATGTTTGTTTCTCTTGTAGTGATGGCTCCATCAGTGGTTTCTATTATGATCCTAATAGCAGGTATCTCCTCCACACTTTTGGTTAAACTGTCCTGGTTTCTCTTTCTTCAAATTATAGAATGCAGTAATTTCCCTTTATCAACAGAGATGTGCATATGCTCATAAAGTATTTTCATTTCTGTTAGATGACTCATTGATGATAATTACTTGAAACTGCCTGCAGCCCATTTCAGAAGCTTGAGCTGAAATCAACTAATGAGGGAAGATCAGGTTTCAGTTTTTCATCATATGAGTTGCAATAAAATGGAAGAAATGCATCTGATTTCAAGGTAGAACTTGATTGAACTTTGCTTGGTCAGGTGAATTCTTTGATTTACATCTTGGACAAACTTAGATATTACGCAAGAGCACAATGTATCCAATTATTGTACAAGTGTTATAGATGTAGATCTGTTTGTACTGCTTAGAGTACTTCTTGAGTTATTATATGTGAATTTAAGTTTAAAATGCACGTCAAGGCAAAAGGGTTTTCTTTTTTCTTTTTTTCTTTTTGATATTTCATTGCACAACGATAACAGAATATATTTTACACAGTTATTTCAAGTTATACAAGTAAACAAACCTTCAAAAGGTAATAAAATTATAAAAACCAACAAATAACAACCAAGTGACCAACCAATTAGAGCAGTTAACTTTAGTATGATAAGAAAAATACCTAATAATTACAAAGCCTTCTGTTAAGCTTGGAACATCAGCATCTTTAACATCCCATAGAAGGCGTCTCAAGATCTAACATAAGCATCTTTAACATCCCATACAGATCAAGTCAAAGTATTTCTATCCATTTTAATTTTAATGGATCATTTCATTTCAGAGATCTATAGCTTGCAAACAACTCTCCCAGTGTATCTAATTCTTGTGATCTTGCTTTTATGTATATGAGAGGTGGAAAGGAGTGGAATAGAAAGAATCTTTTATAAATTTTCCTTACATTCTTGTGTTTGGGAGTTTAATCATGGAAAGGTCATTCCCTTACTTAAAAGTTTAAGCATGAGGGAATAGTCATTCTTTCATTTTCCATAAAAAAAGTTATTATATTTTCATTTTCCTCAAAGTTGGGAAGAATTGGAGGAGGAATTGAAGGGAATGGAACGAAGTTTAATGAAGTTTTGACTAAAATGCCTATATATAAATATATATATATATATTTTACAAATTTCTTGTAATGTTTGCATGACAAAGTTTGGCTACAAACTTGATTGTGTAGCCAATGATTACAACTCCCACTAAAAAAATTAATATGGTTACATATTTTGAAAATTTAACTGTTGAATTGCATATTATTTATGTTCTTATCATGCATATCAAATCTCATGCTAATTAAATGTTATTTACTATTCAACTTATTTCTTTATGCATAATTTTAGACTACAAAAACGTGAAATTTAAATATTTAATTAATGACATAGCTATTAATCTTTAATCTTTCGAAAATTTTGCAAGTATGGAGAATATAAGAAGAAAATGTAATCCAATGGTGGATTTTTCAAAATTCACATGTAATAAAAAAATATTGAGTGAAGTTGTAGCCATTGGCTACAATCAAGTTTGTAGCTAAATTTTGTCTTCATTTGCTTCACCTTACCTAATAATATCTCATTATTTTTTCTACACAATTTTTGTAGTTGAATCCTAGATCTTGTCTTGCACCAATGATCTATATTTTTAAGCCATTATCATGATAGTGGACCCTAATTGGTCAGATAAAAACCGGTGGTTCAACCAGTAAAAATCAAAAATCAAACATTTTTTTTCGGTTCTTTAACTGTTCCAGTTTTCAAAGTCATGAATTCATTTCATAACTCTCTTTTAAAACATCTAAAGAAGATGGCTTAGTATTATTTAATTCCATTTCTTTTTTTTTTCATTATACTTATCTACTTTCATTCTATTGTTTCAGTTTGCGTTTGGGTGGAGATTAAAAATAAAATTATTTCACTATTCAGTTTATTTTTGCTATTATTCATAGGCTCCACTGCACTTTTTGGCACTATTCAGGGGCCTTACTGTACTATTTCAATTAACTTTTACTTTTATCTACAGTACTTTCAGCAATAATTTTTCAGTTTCAACAAAATAAACGGTATCCAAACACACTCACAATGACTTTATTATTTAATCATTTCATTCTTCTATTCATAAGGATGTTGGAGGATAAAAATTATTTGTTCGTCAGTGGACTACTTGCAGCTCGAATGACATCTTTCCTTGCTCCTTTCCCATGTCACAGGCTCAAACTTCAAATTAACTCTCTTCCCAAAATAATAATAATAATAATATCATCCATCCTACTTCTAATGTTCTACCATAAGCTCCACAAATCACAGCTTACCACACCTTTTTTTCTCTTATAAATTAAAAAAAGCTTATGATGAAGAAAAAAAATACATAGCATATACTATACCATAGTTTGTGAAGTTTGTGAAGTATAAAATAGAACACTAAAAATGAGACAAAATTTATTTTTTGTATAATACTAAATTTATTACGAAGTTTATCACAAAAATGTTTATAAATTGACGTGATAATAAATATGATTTGTGTTGTTTTACCTCATAATAAATAAATTTGATTCTCAAAAAAAAAAAACTCCTAATAAATAATATTATAAATAAATTTTTTATAATTTATAACACATTAATTTATAAAACTTATTAAGACTCATGCGAGTTGCTTATAAGTTTCTAAGCTGGCCTCGCTTGCTGCATCCATTGATGGTATGAAAAATTGTGGTGGTAGCATTGGCGTGGCAATCGATAGCAAAGCTATACAGCCCCCACTCATGACAATGGAAACATAGGGTCTGTTTGAATACTGCTTATTTTGTTAAAAACTAAAAACTTATTGTTGAAAACACTGTAGTAAAATAATTTTTAAAACGGAAAACACTGTAGCAAACTTATTGCTACGTTTTTCACAAATTGACTAGTTCGTGAACAGTGCTGTGGGACCCAAAAAAAAATGCAAAACGCAAAAATGCTGTTGGCAAACGCACGGATAGTATGAGCTATGGTTTTTTAGTGGAGTTTGCTTTATGTTTTGGAATTTAAATTCCTTTCTCTCTCCTTGTGAATGGGTTTGCTTCTCAAATAATATTATATGGTTAGCCAATTAATCTAGCCCACACGGCCTCATGATCATGACTTGAAGACGAAGACAACGTGGGTCCACACTGAACTGGAAAAGCGACATGTCAAATAAAAGTGGGACCATACATGAACTGAACTAACTACATGGGGTGATAGTTGGTCCTTCCCCATATTGAAGGGAGAGGAGCCATGTACAGTACATGTACATTTATGCAACCAACACAGCTATCCTCGTGCTCTCACTCACGCAATAGTTTACGACCCTCAAATTAAAATAAATAAATAAACCATAATAGCCAGCCATAGCCATAGCATTTACCCCATTTCATGTGGGACGTGTCCCTCTTTTTATTTCCCGCTCTGCTTCTAACTACCCAAGTACCAACCCAACCCCACGTCCATGTATGGGCCATATATAACTTTCTTTCATTCCCTCAAATTTCTCGCATATGCTTTCCGTTTTGGTCATGTACGAAAAGCTAACCCTTATTGTTCTATGATTATCACGTCAATGTCATTTTCAATTTCATTGACAATGGTACACGTACATACATTCCCCCATTGAAGTTTGAACTGTAGATTACAAGTTTTTTTAAGAGTTCTTTCAAAAATCGGTATGGAAAGCTTGCTTTGTGATGAGTCGTGGCTATCTAGCCCAGCAACACCTATTCATCAACATGCAACTAAGCACCACAGTTCAGAGAGCTACTATGGTTCGTTTTATACTACTAAGGAAGATTGTGAGCAGGCCCTTGCTATATACCTAGAGAAGGAGATGAGTTACATGCCTGAAGCTAGTTATAGTGAGCATCTCCGGTCGAAAAATTTGATCTTTGCTAGATTTAGAGCTATTCAATGGCTTTTCAGGGTCAGTTCCCAGAGTACTGCTTCATGTTTTAATTTCTCTCCATTGGAAAAGTATCATCTCTATTGGACCCATTTTATAGTTCATATTAGATATTACAAATCTAAATATGTATCTAATATTGCATCATATAAAACTTTAATGACATGACAGTTTGTACAATATTATAAGATCAAGAAAATAAAATCTTAATCATGAAATGAATTTTTTTTTTTCATTTCAAATGGAAATGATTTGTTCTTGGTCTTAATGGATATGGCAGATTATGTATAGCTTCAAATCTTGATCTGCATTGAAAGAAAAAGAGTAGTATTGCTAAGTTATAAAAGGTTTAATTATTTATTTACCAGTCTCACAATCTCCCTTGGGTTGTTTGTTTCCAGTCCAGAAGTCGCTTGAATCTCTCTTTTGAAACTGCTTTTCATGCTGCAAGTTATCTTGATCGATTCATATCTATGCATCAATGCAATGTAAGGAATACTCCTGGAAATATATAGATTTCTTCTTCGATAAAACAATATTTGGATTGAGTACTAAAATGTAACTTATTTTTAAGGGATGGGAACATTGGATGGTTGAATTGTTGTCTGTTGCGTGCTTATCTATTGCCTCCAAGTTCAGTGAAACCTGCACTCCTAGCTTGCATGAAATTCAGGTAACTCTTCTCGTTATTGTGGTTGTTGGTGTTGTTGTTATTAAGATATATAATTGATTGGCTTTTAATGTTGTGACTGAAGATGGAGAATTTGGATCATTCATTTCATCCAAGCACTATCCAACAGATGGAATTGAAGCTGTTAGAGGCACTAGGATGGCGCCTTGGCTCTACAACGGCTTATTCTTATGTTGAACTGTTGATGTGGAGTACTGACTCTTTGAAACCTCACCTCCATGAGGAGTTTATTACCCGAGTAACCGAGTTACTTCTTGGGGCTATTTCAGGTATATGCATTATCTTCATATATTGTGTACTCAATAGGAGGCAAATGAGGGCTAATGCCATGGTTTAACTCTTCAAATTGCCAATTGTGCAGTTTTTACTTTTTATAGCTTACATATAGTTATATAAGAAGAGGGCTTGTAAATTTTAGGGCCGACTCTTCCACTAGTACACTTCAAAACAATTGTCTTAAGGTCCCAAAGTGGAAGAAGCCCTCATAATTTTAATCTTAGAACAATCTAAAGAAATATCTCATAATATACTTGAATATGTATATATTTTTTAAAAGACGGCCTATGTCCTATTAAAAATATAAGAAACCCGGATACTCTTTTTTGTTCTCTTTTTCTCTCTAATTTGAAATCAGGAATTGCATCATTTACCCCAAAAAAAAGTTCTACCCATCAAAAGGCCCCATAATTTTGTCTTAATCTCAAATTTTTTTTTTTAAACAAGATATTTATTGTGATATAAATAGTTTATATATACTTTAAGAATAAATTTTTAAAAGAAATTTTGCAAATAGAAAAAACACTTAAGTTGGATACTAAATATACAAAACCATTAAAAATATTTTTCAAATGCATGTATTGCTTTTTATATTTTTATATTGACAATACTATAATTGTTTATGCAAAATAAGAAGTTTTTCGAAAATTAAGAATTATAAAATCCTATCTAAAATCGATTATGACTGGAACAAAAAAAGATTAGATTAGTCATATTATTACTTGAAAAGTATAGATTAACAAAACTTGAATGCATAAAATTAGTTATTAATCTTTTATTTTAAACTAGAATGCAAAAATTGATTACACTCTCACTTAAACTTATCATCTTAAACCTCAAATCATATATATGGAACCATTAACCCTCATTAAATTTATCCATATATTTGCAAAACTTAAACTCTTGTCACTGGCAAATTTTAGCTGCTGCTGTCTATTTATATAGAAATTATCTCTTATGACCAAATTACTCATGTTATAAGCCAATGAGTGAATATCATTTGAAATGTTGGTAAGAACAACTTTTGATTAAAAGGAATATAAAATTAAATCACATAGCATTCATTTGACATGTTACCTAGGTAACTTGGTATGCTTGTTATGGGATATACTCTCTGCTATTTATATGCCTATTGCTTCCGGCCTTTACTTTAAGCTTTAAATTGCATCATGAAAGGCTGGCACAAAGTACTGTACACGTAAAAAAAGTTCCAATAGAAATGCCTCATGCTGTGGAGCAAAGAAGTATTGCTTTATCCATGAATTTTCTCATGCTGAAGGTAGATCCTACTTGATTTGATTCCACTGATATTTAAACTCATCAAAACGTCCAGATTCAAAAGTTTTGGAATTTAGGCCAAGCGTTATTGCAGTATCTGCACTTTGGTGCAGTCTAGACGAGTTACACCCATCAACATTCGATGCCTACCTAGCCTCTCTGACAGGACACTTTAATCAATCTCAAAAGGTAAAAATCTGGAAAAGAAACAAAAAAATTATAATTGAATGGGAAGTACTGTTTTATTGACAGGTTTCTCAATTTGTTAGGATGATCTAGTCAGGTGCTATATGATCATGGAAGCTCAGCAGGTTGGTTCTTTGCAAAACTCGATGGAAAATGATAATGGGAACTATTATGACTGCCCTTCAAGTCCCACCACAGTATTGCCGAAGCAGCCCATTGACATATGTGATTGCAGTCTTAATTTCTCTTTCTTGAAGATGCGTAGTCCAAATGTTAATCTCAAATCAAGTAGGAAGAAAAGAAAGAGGGAAGAAGACTAAAAATCAATGGTTGTCATGGTCTTTTATATGTTTGTGATTGTTGTGCCAATTGAAGTTTTGAAATTGTAAGATAATAATAATCATATAACAAAGAATTTATATAATTCAATAGATAAGTGACCACGGAAGCAATTTGGTCGTCTCCTTCTCCATGTACGCTGTCAACTTCGATTATAAGATATGATATTGATCCCTTTTTTTTTTTTTTTTTTTGAAATCAAGACTTAACCATTTTTTAAGACAAATTTTTACCAATTAAATTAAATTAGATTTCAAGTATATCTTTATATATATTTTGACCTAGTTAGATATATTACTACATAAATACCTCACCCCTCCCCTGCCCCCAAAACTCATATCTAGGCCCCACATTCCCCATGCACTACCTAAGTCACCTAATTGTACATATATCTTTATACTTATGTTATTTAACCATAACTTAGTCGGTTAAATGTGCCATTTTTATACATAAAGTCAATTTTATATAAATATATATATATTTGCATAAAGTTAATTAAATATTTTTATTCATTAGAAATTTAAATAAAAAGCTTTATCTATCTATAAGTATCAATTATAATTTAAAAAATGTGACATTCAACAAATTATTCTATAACTTATAGTAGTTTTATCTAAATCTCTATAATTAATATCTAATTTTTTTTAAATTAAAAACACTCTTTAATATTGTGTAAATGATATATGATATAAAAACTGACTTTTATATGTAACTTATATCCACTTCCCTACGTTCTCTTTTATCCGCCCAATCTTTCTCTCTTCTTAATCTTTTAAATCTAAAGAAAATTGTTTTAGTTATAAAAATCGAGAATGATATCAATAGATTCAATACATATCGGTGAAAATATCTGTTAGAAATACTGAATAATTGTATTGTATTTCTCAAGTGATAACATATACATGAGTGTCTTTACATAGAAAATAGAAGTGTGCAGTACAAGTACGTGCGATGTACAAGTAAGATAAATAAAGTGGGCCTAAAACCCACAAGCCCTATTACATGTTTACAATATCAAACTCTTTGAATAATGAAAGTATCGATCTAATAAATAATAAAAGTGAATATATAAATATATGTGAAAAATCGAAAGGGAAAAAAAATCAAATATGCTAATATCTCATTTTTTATGGATCAAAATCTTTGAAAATATTGGATCAGTAAAATATTAAATGATCATTTATTATAATTGATTGAAATAATTAATAATTTTTATATTTAAAATTTTAATTTTAAGAGAATTGGTGGAATATATGTAAATGTATATTGATGAAAAATTATATTTTTACATTTATTATTCATGTACACTTTACATTGTAGACATATATAGTATCCGTTTGGGATCTGCTTATTTTGTTAAAACTGAAAACTTTTTACTGAAAGTACTGTAGATAAAGGTAAAAGTTAGCTGAAATAGTATAGTAGGACCCATGAATAATATCAAAAAGTGCAGTAAGACCCATAAATAGTAACAAAAATAAACTGAATAGTAAAATAAGTTGGCAAAAATAATCCATGTCAAACGCACACATAATATTGTTTAAATTTGTATGAACAATAAATTTAAACATATAATTGTTCTAAATTAATGAAATTTTAAAGAAAAAAAAAAGCTACAATCTAGTGAATCTACCCTTTCAAATTTTAATTGTTAGGAGTGGGACCCAAGACAAGAGCAATGGGCTAGAAGTATCCTGCGCAGTACTCACCACAGTCCAGTCCAATATGAACGTGTATCAAAACTAGCCAGGAAAAATATATAAATAAATAAAAGTCATAAAGAGAAAAATAATAATAATAATAAATAAAATAAAATATGAACAAGTAGATAAGGTGACTGAAGAGGCAATTGCTATGGTTGTAGAACCAAAGCCAATGGCATCTTCATCTTCCATAATATCTTCTTCTCTCCTCCTTCCCTCCAGAGCTCCAATAAATCATCGAAACCAACAACTAACTCTTTTCAATAATCGTAATGCTACAAATTTCAAGAACCGGGTCTCCTTCAGAGTCCTTGCTGCAAAGCTTCCTGCTGGAGTATGTTCTTCTTGCTTTTTGCTCTTAGTTTTCGTAATAAAACATTATTCTGTGTTACCTGAGGAAATGGGTTTAGGAAATTTCAGGTAGAACTGCCGAAAGTAGAGCCAAAATTCAGAGCCCCTTTTCTTGGTTTCACAAAGACAGCTGAAACTTGGAATTCTAGAGCTTGTATGATTGGACTTATTGGGACTTTCATTGTAGAATTGGTGAGTTATTTCTTTCTTTTGAACTTAACTGTCTTCTTGCTATTGTAAACCAAAACATTTTTTTTTCCTAACTGTCACTCATTGTGGCGTTGTGTTTTTTCAGATAATAAAAAAGGGGATATTGCAGGTAATTGGTGTGGATATAGGCAAAGGTCTTGATATTCCACTGTGATCATTTAATCTGGATATATACATACATTCGTACATGTATATATATTTATATATGTATGCTTGAATGTATGTAACTCATGTGAGCAGTCTATTATTCATTACAAGAGCTGTAATTGTAATTTAACTCTGTATTGTACCTTTAAACAGTGTATTTGTATTTGATGTTTTGACTGAAAGTGTACCCTTAAATTTTACTGCGCATACAATACAACTATGTATTAAACCTTTAAATCAGTAACCATTGGGGCTTAGAGCTCATCAATGATCAATCTGAGGTTCATTTTACTTGTCAACCAGCTTGAATTAAGATCACCACACCAACTTTGCTATGGTATGTAGTATATGGACTTCAAAAGTATGCCATATATGAAATCAGAAAACAACACAGCCACCCAAAGGAACCAAAAAGAGATAATCAAACCCAAGAGTACTTGGATTTGTGCATCTGAAACTATTTAATTTCTGACCAAAATTTATATACAGGGGATTGTCCAAAGATCACATTATACAGATAATGTCTCTCTGCATATTCAGAGGGATACATAATTTCATACATTTTTCTGACTTGCTACAAAGGTGGTGTGTACGTGGGTTTGGACTGAATTTCCCAATTTCTTGGGCGTAATGTATCAAAACTGGAACCGCAAATTCCTGCTGGAAAACATGGAAAAAGATAAATTACAGTGCCCTGCAGATTCGAGCATCTATAACAGGCACTTTGGAAGATGGGTCTGATATTTCTAGTGCCTCAGCCAGTGACAGCCTGCGGTTCGTCCATGCAGCCTCAGCCCAACTCCTCATTTTCTCTCCTTGAACCTTTCTATTCTGTTGGACACAAAGTGCTTCTGCATACCCACCTACATAATCAAAGAACTACATCAATGCAGAAATCCTGCTAAAAGTCAACATACCAAACCATGACAAATAAAACACATTGCGGGTGCAAGTGCGTGCGCACACATTCTACTTAAATTTGGAGCATAGACACTACTCACAAGTCACAACTCTTGATGTGCATACATTTTGTCAGATACCATCCATGCCAAGGTGTATGCAAGACAAACAAGCATCTCAGCCTCAGCAGAAATATGATATGCACTCTAATTTCCCTCCATCTTACAAATAGAACAGAATCAATAGATTCAACCGGTAAAACAAAAGTGACAAAAGCGGAGTTGCCATAAGTTTATAAATGTAATACACTCAGTTTTCAGAATTTGAACAAATGCAAAAGGTAAACAAAGTCAATGTTCAGGTATATACATTGGTGTAACATATAGCAATATAAACATATGACTTTTGAGGGCCAACACAAATTCTTAACATGGAAATTACTCTGGTACAATCTCTCCGTATGTTTATAAAGTTGATTAAAAATGTATATTGAGAATTATTCAGATGCTTAACCATTACCTCTTGCAAGGGCCACTACATCACTTCTACCAGCCTTTGTTTCTGTATCTACACAATCAAAGAGTAGGAACAAATGACCAAAAAAGGGAAGAAAAAAAAAACCATCTAATTGAACATAAGGAGAGAAATCAAGGAGCTGCTCACTATACCATCAGTCTCCAATGGTGGAGCTTTCAGCAACTCTATTGCCTTTCTATAAAGTCCCTGGCAACAATTTTAAAGTAATAAATTAGAAGACATCCTCCCATAAACTACCCCAATATAATTATAAACTTGAAAGGGGGGTGGGGGAAAAAGTTGAAGGATGTAAAAGGAGGTTTTCTTTTGTTTGGTATGGTGGGAATGGGATAGGATGGAAAGGTGGATGGGTGGAGATTTTCCACCCAAACCCACAAAAAACCATCCTCCCAATTTGGGAGGAAAACTTGAGAGAAATTTATTATTTTGACCCTTTTTTTTACTTTTTTTTTTTGTTATTTTTTTAAAATGTTTGTTTTGACACCTGTTAACAAGACAAGATAACCCTTTTACAGAAAAAAAAATTTCTACAAAGAGTATGATTGGGAGAATTTTTTTTTTTTTTTTTTTTTTTTTTGTGATGTGTTATTTTCATTAGATGTCATTGCATTTAATTCAGCTAATTAATTTTTTTATATATAAAATGGATAGGTAAAGAAATAAAAATAAAATAGAATAATATAATATAATAAATGTGATGTTATCATCTATACTAATTTATATGATGATATTTTTTTTTTTTCTTATACAAGAATAGAAAAAATTTAAATTTTTTATAAACTCATAAAAAAAGTTACTTCATATAGTAAAAATAAATTTATAGAAATTACCTTTCCCTTCTTCTCCCTTTTCCTCGACCAAACATAAAAAAAAAAAAAAAACAAAACAAAAAAAAAAAAAAAAAAAAAAACCATATCTCTAATTTCTATTCTTTCACATTTCCATTCTCTCTACCAAACACATGAGAGAAAACTGAAACATTTTCCATCCTTCCTACATTTTCTATCCTCCCACTTTTCATCCTATCAACCAACGAAGAATCAATAAATAGATAAAGAAATATGCCAGAGAATCTAAAGACTAGATTATTGGGTTGACCAATGAATAAGTTATGGGGTTGACCACTAGGTAAACTAGTCTCGTCACCAGATTGTCTTACTAAAATTATCTTTCTTATTCACCATAAAGCTAAGTATCAATTATACATATGTGAGACCCAATAACCTAATAACATATCTCAATAAACCATCTTATTAGAGGGAAAAAAGAGTAATTAACCGTGACCTTCACTTACTGAATTCATTCAATATCCTAAAATCATTGAAATCAAATTACTAATGCATGGCCACACATTAGCAAGTTCAATTAAGAGCCAGTGAATGAAATAATAAATGTTAAAATTTCAAAGTTTGCCAAAATAGATAAATTTGGTCAGGTACAAGTTCTGACCTCTTGAATCATAAGAGAACTTGCTTGCTCCTGCCTTGCTTTATGCCGAAACATAAGTGCTAAGCAAGTTAATACAACCCCAACCTTCGGATGATGAGAGCCTATATCAAACAAATAAAACCACAAGACATATCAAGATATCATTCAGAGATAGATGCAATTATAAAATGCAAAGTATTTGTATGTCACATGATTAACTACAAAAGGCCGAAGTAACATACCAAAATGACCCTCTGTTTTTGATAATGCCCTTGTCAATATGTCCTCTGCATCACCGAAGTTCCTAAAAGAACATAATAGATTAAAGGTGTAATACTAAAGGGAAAAAGAAAAGCTAAGGAGTAAGGAAAGATATACAAGTAAGCTGAGCCTACCCCATGTGTGCCTCAAGCTGTCCTAAAGCACAAGTAGCTGCCAACAATACTTCCTCTGAGGACATATTACAAGCTGCAAAGGCATGCATATCACTAAAATCTTTATTCTCAGATGCCCCTTGAATTACTTTTTTGTATACCTCTTTTGCCAATGAAAAGTTCTGCGTGGCATGCAAGAGTTCTCCATATGATAGAGCAACACTACCTAGAAATCAAAACATCAATGGCTCAATGCACTTCACTATAATCTCTTCCACAATGACTAATTCCATGAATCTCACCAATGCTTCCTTCATTGTTCCCACATCCTTTCAAAAATGTCTCCGCTGAAGTAAAAAAGCTAATTATTCAGTCATTGAGGAAAACTCTTAAAACAACAAAAAAGAGGAAACCAAGGGCTCAACATACCTAATTCCAGATTACCATGTACAAGCTCAACCAGCCCTTTAGCTGCTTTAGCACGAGCACTTAAGACCACAGGGTTTCCACCACCAGTTTTCGGTTCTTCTTTCTCAACCAGTTCTAAGCATTTATCTGCGATCACTGATGAAGCATCATCCTATATAAGAAGAACCACCTCCAGATAAACCAAAAATCTCAAAACTCAAAAAAATAATAATAATAATGAAAATAATGAAAATAAATGTATAAAACATTGAAATGGGTAGTTGTAAATACTGACCTGCCCCAACTCTAGATGAAGACCAACAAGAGATTCCATTGCAGCAACTATATCAAAGACCCAAATATCATTTCTACTCAATACCCATTTCATCATTGGAATCCAATTTCACAAACTCACTTAGAAATGCAGAGAAAATTCATATTAAGATCATAAATTTTCTTTCTTTCTTTTCTTACCTCTAACACCTAAAGAGGATTGCCTTAATTCTTCAATTCCCTGAAGTTTCTCAATTGCTTCATCAAAATTCCCTCTGAAACCATCAAATTCAAACTATTACAATATATTCATGAATGTACCAATTGACTGCCAAAGAGAAATAAATAAAAGAAGAGAAAAAGAAAAACCTTTCAGAGCATAAGGTAGACATGGCCAACAAGACCAAACCCCTTGAATTCTCAGCATCTTGGCCCTCACTCAACTGAGTGGAAAGGCATTGCTCCAATACCAGAAGACCTTGTCCGTACGATTCCTCTACAAAATGCACAAAATACAAAAACAATAAATTTTTTTTTTTTTTACCATAATAAAAAACAAGTTTGTAAAATTTTAATATATAGATAAAAATGGATTAGAGAAGAACCTGATTTTTGGGACCTAGCATGAGAGAGAGCGTAATTGATCATCTGAATAGCAACTGGGTTCGCATCTGGGCCGTTAGTTCCATCATGGAGTAATCTGAACGGTGGTGATGGACAGAGAAGGCAAGGAGTATGGGAGCTGGGAACCAGTCTGGCGGATCGAACGGCGGAGCTGGTGGCTCTAGAGAGCTTAGCTGCGACGCGAATCATCGTGTGTTGCTGCTAAACCCTGCGACTGTAGAAGGGGTTTCTGAGGAGTAAAAATATAGAAAACAATATAATATTGTTTTCTGTGTTTTGGTTTTGTCTTCAGGGAATGTGGTCACTCACTGGAAAAATCTGGATTTAAAATTAAACAAAACAAAAATAAGTTCATTCATGTTCATGTTCCCAAAGAAAATTTACAAATTAATATTATTTTAATAGTAATTATTTGAATTAGTATTATTTTGAAACTATTTTGGAATTTTTTATTTTCCTGAAAATACGACTTTATGTGTTAAATTTGTGTTTTTAAATTTTCAATTAAATTTCAACAAAGGCAACTTAAAGTCTTAAATCATATTATAAAATCACGATTTTTAATGTCTAAATGTAAAAAATTGACAATTTTAACCAAAATGTCTGGTCCTCAAATAACTCCAAAATGGTATCAATTTATATAAGTAATATTAAAAATATATTACTTTGTAAAATTTGCCGAAGTCTGTGAGTATGAGATTTGATGGTTGATAAGTATATATGATATTATATATTTATTTATATATGTATAAAAAAATATTTATGTTGACTTGAGGTTGAAATGTGTAAGTTTATAAATAAGTTCATAAGATATCATATTATTATTTGTAGCTTATTTATAATATAAATATTTTATTTTTTTTAGAAGAATATAAATAGTCTATTTGTAGTTCACAAACAAAAACTATTTATTTTTGTATTTAGAGCATTAAACTTATTGTATTATACTTGTACTGCATTCCTTTTAATTGTACGACACTCATACATCAACCTTGTATACTTTTATAACATCAATATACTAAGAAATTCTTCTCGATTTTAAGAAATTCAAATAATATAATTTCAACTATAATTCAGTTATTAATATATTAGCATGGAATTGTGAAATAGCAAAAATAAATAAAATAAATAAACTATATTGTTTATGAAAAATAATAAGTTTGTCAAGTAGCTAGTAAACAAAATCAAGTTTATTTGACAAAAAAAGAACCAAACTTTAATATATAATTTAGCTTGGTGATAAGCTACTTCTCAAAAAAAAAAAAAAAGCTTGGTGATAAGCTCTTGCTCGCCTCGTGTTCAAAATAAACTTTAAATGAACACTTCTAAACTTTTAATATTTGGTTCTACTCAACTCATTTACAACCCTATTTATGAGACAACCGGAGGTAATTCTTAGGATTTTTTCTTTTCTTTTAACAGGAGGGTAAAAATTTCATTTTTGTTTGTTAATTAATAATTATGTCCTTTTACACTGAATTGGGAAAGATTAGAGAGGATTGAAGGCAGGGATGTAATTGTTCCTTGTTTGGATATGGGCATATGGATTATACAACAAAAGGTAATTCTCTCTCTCTCTCAAATCTCAATAGACCAACAGTGGAGCCATTATGTGCTTAAGGAATTCCTCTAAAATGAATTATCTGGATTTTTTATATTAATTACCGTTAATCATGGTGTTAATTACTAAGATGCACAGATACGGACATGGGTATAAGTACAAGGATACAACACGAGTATGGCACTTCAAATGAAGTGTCCGTGCATCCTAAGTTAATCATAGTGCTTATTGCTTAAACTGCACAATTATTTACGACTGCAACCCTTGTGTACCTCACGTTTAAGCAATAACACATCGATCACACTCTTGCCAGTTGCCACTTCCCTTCTGCTGTTCTGCATGTGGATTCCATTGAGTTCCTTTCAATTCGTTGAGTCTTCCAAAACAACAGGGCGGCTGATAAGTTTGGCTAAACTGACATGCAATAATTTTTGCAATCTGACTGAGAGAATATGTGTACATGAAGTTTTATTCTCTTATCTTTCTTTTTTTTTTTTCTTTTTTTTTTTTGAGAAAACGATTGGCTCTTAAATATTTGGCACTTTTGACTTTGAGTGGCATATCCTCATTATCAGTTTTTGTCTAATCTAATTTTGTCTCTGACAAGCTTCATCTCAGCAAAATGAACTCCCAGTATAACTTTCTGTTTATTTGCACTACTTCGAGGGGAGAGAAAGAGAGAGTAATGCTTATGCCACAAGGATGAGAAAGTAAGAAGTATTATTCTGATCCGTGAATTAAGTCTTGCTTTTTCCTATTTTATACTAGCAAAAGCGCAATCTACTCTGTTTTCCATTCTGGGTCTATTATAACAAAAAAAAGAAAAACGTAACAATCGCTTTTTTAAGGTTCTTAAGTCTTTTTATAAAGTGCCATTTGGATTGTCAGAAATTGCTTACACTACCAAGTGCAATAGTTACTTTATAAGTACAAAGTTCTTGTGAGTTGTGGTGAGTAAGTGCCAAGGGTCAAGTTTCCAAGAGAGTTTTACATTCATATATACTTAAGTTAGTGTATAATTTTTATTTTGTATAAAAAATTTAAAAAAATAAAAAATAAAAATAAAAACTTACACTTACTTCCAATTGTGAAGATAAGAAGAAAATTGACATGGTATCGGTAGAGTTATGATAATTGGAGAAAATATATAGCAGGGGGATAATAGTTTCCAAATTTTCTGTAGGTATATTGGCAAAATTTATTGCCAATAACACAGAGAGTATCCAAAGAATTCAACATCTGAAATCGGACTCAACCACTAGGAACATAATAATGTTAATGATGAAGTAGACATGTAGGAAGACTCAGTGATCATGTTAGAGACAGACATACATAGTATTTTACTCTTTTATTTTAAAGTAAAAGAATCATAAAGACTAAAGAGACATGATTTACACTTAGTTTCTCCTAAAGAGAGAGGACACCCTCCAATGGAAGCAATGCATATATGCCTTTTATAGTGAAAGTAAAAGTAGAAAGAGAACACTGAAAGAAAAGCTAGCAGAAGAGAGTGACACACAGTCAGCAATAGTTGATGAGGAAGTTCTCTCTCCACAAACCGTTTCACTTAAAAAGGTAACGGTTGTCCAAACCAATCCCACATTGTGATCAAATATTTGGAAGTGCCTTACGTCCCTTTCCTCTCCCTACACAATCATCACCTCCTAAATCAAATTAAGGCAAAAACGCAACAATGCCAACTTCCCAATTTCTCTTACCCCTCCTCCTCTATCTAATGGCATCTCTCTCCTCCACATGTAATTCTTCTTGTTCTTTCTTAATTTGTTTATGTTACTTTTTGTACTTTGTCCAATATTCATAGACTCGTTCATTTTGGTTAATTTTGTGATTGCAGATGGGGCACAACTCATTCTAGTCAACAATTGCAATGAGAGTGTATGGCCCGCAATACTTGGTGGTGCAGGGCAGCCCACACCTAAAGATGGAGGTTTCCATTTGGGCAGTGGCGAGGAAGTTGTCATGGATATGAATGAAAAGTGGTCAGGAAGGATTTGGGGCAGGCAAGGTTGTTCCTTCGATGATAATGGAAAAGGCTCATGTGACACTGGGGATTGTTTTGGCCAATTACAATGCAAGGGAAAAGGTGGTATTCCACCAGCAACCGTGGTTGAAATGACACTCGGGACCTCTAATTCGCCTTTACATTACTATGATGTGAGTTTGGTTGATGGCTTCAATTTGCCTGTATCAATGAAACCTGTTGGTGGTGGTGTCGGGTGTGGTGTTGCGTCATGTGAGATTGATTTGAACATTTGCTGCCCTTCAGCATTGGAGGTGAAGATAGGAGGCAAGGTGGTGGGATGTAAGAGTGCCTGCTTGGCCATGCAATCGGCTAAGTATTGCTGCACAGGGGACTATGCTAACCCAAAGACTTGCAAGCCTACTCTATTTGCACATCTCTTTAAAGCTATTTGCCCCAAGGCTTATAGTTATGCTTTTGATGACTCTACCAGCCTCAACAAATGCAGGGCTTCACGGTATGTTATCACTTTCTGCCCACCCTCGTAAGGAATGAAGAAGGAAACTAAGGGTGCTATCACACTCTACAAGGAAGTTAATGGCATCAGGAAAGAATTAATGTCCTTGTGATTTTTACTATAGTTTTTATTTGAATTATCGTTGGATATATGTCTTTAATTATATGTTTATTAGCTGATAGGATCAAGGGATCTCCTTTACAAGGATTTGTTAGAAGCAAATGGAGCATGGGTTAAGAAATATATGGATCTTGTGGCTAGGCAACTGAGTGTATGTAATAACAGGTCTAGTGCATTTCCAGTTCAATGCATTGAGTTGATTTTGGGAATATTGAGTAATGATTGTTTACTTGTTTGTACGTTTGGATAGGGTGATGAGGAGAGGAGGAGGTGTGAATATGCTAAAATTAGTGTATTTACAAGATGCTCTTCTCTTCTCCATCTATCCTATCTAAACATAGGGTAAAACTAGTAGAAATTAATTAGATACAACATGGACAGACAAGTGAGAATGGACAACTTCTGATTTCATATAACCTGCATACAATGTGTCACTTTAGTTCAGTGATTTTCGGCATGTTAAAATCTTCACCTAAATCATTCATTACCCAAAAAAAAATCTTGACATAGAAGTCTTTTCCTTCTCTGTCAAGCTGTCAAATCTTATTTTCCCCCCTTTTTGAACAAACATTGGCCGCCTTAAAATTTCCTGGAGAAAGTCCTCAACTCTCTCATATGCTCTTTATCTTACCATTCTGAAAATTTTACATAATTATTTTAGACAATATGTTACAGGCTTTTATATCTGAACCATAATAACTCACATTAAGTTACTAGCTTTTATATCTAAGCTGTAGTACCCAAATGCTACTAGTACAGTAGTACATACCACAAATGATTTACATTTTACCAAGAAATAAAAAATAAAAAAGAGAGCCTCATAAGAGAAGCCACATGTTTGTTTAAGAACTAGCTGAATGATAAACCATAGAGAACAAAATGCACAGCTATGTGTCACAATCTGTGAGTTCGTGATAGTGGAACTAAACCACCCAACTGATGTGCTGGCCAAGAAACCAAGATAAGTATTGCTAAAAAAAAGGTTGAAATCATGGTAAACCTTTCTTGTACCTGCTTCTCATAAGAATATGTGATGACAGAAACCTGTCAAACTTATTGAAGGACATTCTCAAAATAAAGTATATACGAGTGTTTTCTGAGCCAGTGGGAAGAGGAGTAATAAGGACAAAAGAACAGATTCCAGTAATGCATTCCAAATGTGACTTGTAATAAGACTACAATGCATTCCAATGTTCCATAGACTCTGCTCCAACTCGTGGATGTCACATCCATGAACAATCAATCATTTCAAAAGGCTATCAGAAACATGAAACAGACAACCCACATTAGCAATTTTGCAGCAGGATTGAAATGAAACACATCCCTCTACCTATTATCAAGGATTTATAGCAACAGTTTCTGATGAATGGCAAAATTTTCTGCAATTCAAATAAAGGGAGCTCCATAAGTCCAAACAGAATAACAGCTTCATGCATCAAATGCCACCTCGGGTAACACCATTAAAAACAAAAGAATTAACGCATTTAAGAATGGTTAAGCCTAATAATATCCTTTGGAAGACCATGATATCCAACATCCTTAACCATCTTGATTGACTGTGAGCTCCCATAATTGACCTATTCTTAGTTAAATCAACTGACTGAAACAGGACCAAAATTCTAAAGTTCAACCAATAGAAACAAAAAACTACTTGTACAGGAATCTGATTCAGCTATAAATGCTAAAAACATGGTGATTTAGGAAATTTACCACCAACATCAACCTTTAGTTTATACAAGCTAAATATCCAGCAGAGCTAACCACTTCAATCCCTAATTCCTTTGTGTTAGTGAAGGCAAAAGATTAGGAAGCAGCCGTAAATTATTAACCATGGATTTTGTGGAGGCAATTCATTAGTTGGTGGAGCAGTAAAAAACTGGCATGAGTGGTTTATAATTAACCAAAGTATATATCATTGCCGACTGCGAATTTGAAATAGGTTTGAAAGGAATCTGTTTGGACTTTGGAGCTTTACTGGGTATTTGACAGAAAGGACACCTTCAAAAATTTACAAACTTTTTAAAATATTTTAATTTATATGGAAAATGCTCATATGCATATAAAATAATATTACTTTGCATGAAAAGTATTTAACATGCCAATAACATGGCCAAAATTTCATGATTGTCATGATTATTGGGTATTAGTACAAAGAAATCAATCAATTTACATCCAAGGCTTGTTAAAAGAAAAATACAAATACCAAATTGATGGTATTGCAAAGAAGTAGTCATCACTAGCCAATTATTATTGGGATATTGGAAGAAACTAATAATACTTTCAAAAGTGTGGATAATGAACAAAAATCGTGGAGAAAAAACAAATTAGAGTTGTGAATTTCACAAGTTTGGAGTGAAATGATGGACTTACGACTAAGGTGTAATTTTCAATTTTGGTTTTAGTGTTAAAAAAGAGATAAAAATTGTTCTGTGTGGATATGTGGGAGATTATGCGGTTAATATTAATAATGTAGGATCTTGGATTCTTGATTCACAAAAATTAAACTCTCGAGGCACATTTACAATTTTTTTTCCAAAATAATCTAAAGTCCGGAAAATCTCCAAAGGTGATTTTTCAACTTTTTTTTTTCTTTCTTGTAATTTCAGTTTTCTATGATAAATTAGAATTGCAATTGCACATAATATGTTGAATTAGTCTCTCTTGAATGTCATGTGTATTTTTAGTGTTCAGAGCATTGCCTATATGGTTCGATCAACAGGAGGTCACATTGGCCACTTATTACCACAATAGAGAGTACGAAGAACTGAAATTTTGGATCAATTTCATGCGACACAACTTCGCGGATTGGAACAAAGCCAAGAAGAAATTGGTGAAAGTGAGGCTGAATTTACCTGTTGGATTGAAGGTGTCAAAGAGGTTGGTGGTGAAGAATGGACTGGATGTGACAGTTGTGATGAAAAAGTTCAGGGCAAAGAACAGAGGTTGGATCAAGAAGAAGAGGGCTCCTCTGTACAATGTGGAGAGGGGATACTTGTTGGTAGAAGAGGGACTCTTAATTGGCAGGTGGCAAGTATTTGCTTGTTTGCCATTTCACTCCATCGGTCCCTAAACATGCCAGCGACGATAGTGCCTATCGGTGATATGGATGACTTTCTATCCTTAGAGGTCATTCATGCCATCTTTCCCTTGACAGAAAGTGTTTCAATTGGGTTGAATTTTTATTGGTCTAATGTAAGACGATACTGTTGAAGACAAACAAAACAACACCATGCGTTTAAAACAAAGTGTTACTTCAGTAACTAAAAACGCACAATTTCATTAAATAAAGCTTCAAACGCACCATTTTTGTTAGCTAGAGCAACAGTCATACATGAGTTACAAACGGTGTCATATTGCTCAGTCACAATTAGTTGCAAAAGGCGGAAAATTAAGTTTCTCTAATCCAACTATTCATCCCACCTTTCACGGATCAATCCCGTATTGCCAGGGATTGTAATTATTTCTGTTAAGATGATTTTCTTGTATATATATTGATATAGTGCTCCTATTGTTAATTAAGCAAAGATTAATAAAATTCTTCTAGATTTTTCTCTCTTCCTTTTCTCTCTCTCTTTTGTTCATCTTTGCTCTGTACTCATAGGGTTCTTCAATTCTAAATTCATATGGAAGAATTATCACAGATTGTATTTCTCATCAGATACATGGTTAAGTAAAAGTGTAACCTAATTTTCAATTTTGATTTTAATATTAAGAAAAAGATAGATTTTGTTTAGTGTGTGGGTATGGGAAATTATGGGTTTAATATTTACAATTTATGGATTTTTTTTTTTTTCAAAATAATTTAGAGTCTTAATTGGGTTGAATTTTTTGGTAATATTTTGGAAACGAGGTGCAAAAAATAGTGTCATCCATTTTATAAAAAATAAAAAACCACAATTACTATCATAAGATTCAGACCTTTTTTATAACAGAGAGTGGGGGACCTTTATAAAGTGGGTGATGGTCTTTTGTAATGGGCCTGCTGAAGATGTTCCTTAGAGCAGTAGTGAATCATATCTTCAGGGGAGCTAATATGCGTGCAGATAGGTTAGCTAAAATTGGAGTTGAGCAACCCATAGATTTTATTATTTTTTATGAACCAACTTCTGTAGTGGGACCGTTGCTTGCTTTTGAAAAAGTTGGGTTGTTTTGTAAAAGACTTATTTGCGGAGTTTAACCAAAAAATAAATAGTCTTTTGTAATGGGCCTTAGGCCTAGATTTGGGCTAGTCAAACAATTGGAATGGTAACTTTAATGTATATCTACTTCTATTATTAATAGGAATATTATTAGGTTTTTTTTTTTTTGAGGGTCAGGAATATTATTAGGTTAAATGAAAAGTAAAATATAAATTATAAAGTGTACATTGTAGGTAAAAATGTGGCTAATGTTTGCTAAAAGTGGCTAACATTTGCCACATTTGTTTCCTACACTGTACACTTTATATAGTACCATTCATGTGAACTAATAATTGTCCTTATTAATATATACTACTTGTCAACTTACATTACATTTATGCCGCATTTTATACATGGAATGAAGATTACAATAGGATAGTTATTACTATCAATAAAAGATGTTGTAATAGAATAACTATTCATATTCAAAAATATTGTAAAATTAATTTCTAAAAAATGATATATATATATGTATGTGTGTGTGTGTGGGGGGGGGGACTTTGTATTTTTTGAAATATATTAATTTAAAAGTTAGGCAAAGATAACATTTTGAGGTCACTTTTAATTTGGTCTCTACAGTTTAGTAGTAGTCAATTTACTTCATGTTATTTTCAATTTGTAATCAATTTTATCCATACCGTCAACTCAATAACAGAAAATGCCTTTGTGGCACACAGCGTGCCCACCTAGCATAGCACCTAAACCACATGATCACACCTAAACCAACCAAAACCACCCACAAAATAGAGTAACCACACCGCCTTGCAAGTGGAGGTGAAAAAAAACGCACAATACAATGCTATGATGTGTGTGTTTCTATGTTAAGAAAACTGCACCATATATTATATAGTAATATTATTATAAAAGAAGAGTTATTTCACACTAAAAAACTTGTTGGAATACTCTTAATCAACCCAAAACAAAGGAAAAAATAGATTTAGGTTGGGCCAATCCAGCCAAAAATTTTTGAAAAATGTCTCAATCCAAAACCTACCAAACCACATCGTGATACATCACATTAAACCACACCACACAACATATGTGACCGCAAAATTAAGGTGCAGTGCAATGATAAAAATTGACAAAAACCACACCATGAACACACTAGGTTGAAACCCACGTGGTGGGTGTTTCTTCTTTGTGTTTGCTAGGAGAGGAGGGGGAGCTGGGGGAAGGGGGGGGGGGGGTTGTAGAACATGGTTCCTTAAATTTTAATTGTAAAGATAAAGCGACCTGGTTTATGCATCCGGCCATTTCATTATTCATAAATTTTTATATTCCAAATTGTTAGGCGGTGTGTTTTGAGGCAATTTCTCAAGTATATTCTTGGAACTCTATTCTAGCATCAAAGTATGAGTTTTACCTAGGAGCTGGGTTTGGAACAAAATCTTTTATCATCTTTGAGAATAATTTGAAGTTATATTTGTGGTTGAAATTTTATTTTTTTATTTTATTTATCTGCATCCAGATTGAATTTATGTTTGCCACCTATAATTCCACGCTAAAAAGTGGTACATAATTTTTATTTGTACATGGCTGTGAGCATGGGTAGCTTGTGTGAAGAGGTGAAGTTTAATTGTGGTTTTGCTTGATTAATAGCTAAGTCACACCTAACTACTAAGGTATTAGATCGAGGTTTATAATGCTTGATTACATTGTTGTAAATTAGTTTTTTTTTTTTTTTTTTCACATTACATTGACACTTTGACACATTTCTGGCAATACAAATACAATCTTGCGCTTCTATAAAATTTGCGTCATACTGATGATATTGGTATTTTTTCCTGCTTCTAAGCCTTCTGTTGGTTGCAATTGTCCATAAAGGAAAATTTTCAGCTATAATTTTGATGTTAATCTTCCCTAATTCTGTCAAACGGTCTTCTAAGGATGGTTTGAGGTGGAGAAGTATGTCTATACTAATTAGAAATAGGACTTTGGCTCTTCTTTTTTTCTTTTGCAATTCAGCTTTTATTCATTGAAACAAACACAGATTACAAAGGAAAATCCCTAAATAAACCAGCATATGATGATTTTGTGATTGTAATTTGAATTTCTTATTTACTCTTGAAGAACTAATCCTTGTATATATCTTGAGATTCTGGATTGGGAATTTCTGTCTGATTGAATAACAAAGTGGAAAATGTTTCAAGTTATGCTTGGCATTGTGAGCTGAAACTGTTTTTCTTGAGACTAATTGTATGATTGGATGGTTGCCTTGAGTAGGCATTCTTTTTTGTCCTTGTAGGAATTTCTGACATGTTGTTTTTCTTGAGACTGAAAAGGGACTCTTTTTTTCACTTGTGGTCTAAAAGCAGGTAATTTGTGACTACTGTTGTTTGTTGTTAGGACTTATAGGATTATATAAGAAAAGTTAACAAATTAAAAGGTCCCTATAGTAAAACAAAGTCTTGATACTGATTGGTTCTTTTTTCTGTGTTTTTGGTGAAAATTTTCTAATCATGTTCATGTTTCATGTATCATTTTGTCCGGGAATTCAGCAAATGTGACTGGAAGCTTCATTGTATTTCTATAAGTAATCAATTTTCTGAAATCAGCTTATGAGTTGAAGGTAAGGCCTTGTCTCAGTTCATGGAAACAATGGAATTTAGAAATATCAATTCCTATAAACTAAAAATTATCTTCATTCAAATCCATACGCATTGTTCACTCATTATTTTCAGTTAAGCAGTGGACATCAAAATGCAAAGAAAAGGTCATATATATTTGAGGAAAAATTAAAAAATGCCATGGTCATGGGTCCTTAAGTCTCAACAACCATAGAACACATATAATGACAAAGCTAGCCTCCTAATTAACTAGTTAGTTCTACCTCTAAGAATGTTTTATATGATAATTTATATTTATGTCATTATCTTTACTAGGATTAAGGCAAAAGATAATTGCAATTTTTTTGGATAAGACAAGAATGTGCATGTGTCATATCAAATCCCCATTCTTCACGGCAAACCAACCAGATTTTCTTGTATGCATATACCATATTTTAAGTTCATCATTGGTCTTGTACCAACACTTACAAGAGATACAAAATTTTCATAATTTATTGAAGTAGTAACTCATTAACTTGTGGTTGGAGCAATTTTACTTTCACGTCAATCTTTCATTAACACTACTTTTATTAGGAATGATACTCTCATATCTACTTTTTCACATTTAGTTTCTATGTTTTAAACCTGAATATTTTATTCTTAGGTCTACTTTTTCACATCTACTTTCATGTGATCAAAGTAAGTGAAGTTGGTGAAAGACTTAAGGTACTCTCTCTCTCTCTCTCTCTCAGTTTGTGATGGGTGGTTGAATTGAGGCAAGCAGGTGGCTTGCATGGAGTAATAAGGTAGTTTTAGTTGATATTGGGAGTGTTGACTGTTTTGTGTAATATTTGATGATTCTTGTTGAGTTGTTTATTTGATTAATTCATTTTAGGGGCTTCTCTCTATCTTTTTCATACGTGGAACACTAGAATAGAATTGGATATTTAAAGAGATGTCCATTCCTAAAGACTATTGCTAGTAATGATGTTATAGTTACCAAATGTATTGATAACTTCTCTATGCATTTAAATCCATTGTTTTCTTAGGAACATAGCTGAAAGTGAATGATTAAAGATGATTTATTTCTTAAATTAAAGTGAAATTGTGTAAATGAAATGTGTGTTAACTCTTGGTTTGTGCTTTCATGAAATCACATTATAGGTTTTTGTTGTAAACCACTTTATAACAATGGATAAGAGTTGGATGAAAATTACCAATAGAAGGTCGCGAGAATATTTAGATGGAGTCCAATAGTTTCTGAATTTTACATCTAACCATGCACACACAGATGGAGCGATTTCATGTCCGTGTAGAAAATGCGTGCATACAAATTCGTGGCCTATAGATGTTGTACAGGCTCACTTAGTGTCAAAAGGGATTTGTAGGGGTTATAACCTTTGGGTTTTTAATGGGGAATCATCATCTGCACAGACTTCTACTAAAATTCCTAATAGTCATGTCCAAGAAAATCTGATAGAGTATGTCGATCTTCATGACATGTTGCATAATATGTTTCCCATACAAGATATGGCATTTGAGCCAATGGAAGAAGTCCCTATTGTGCAACAACCCACAGAAGGTCCTGCAGAAGGTCCTAATGAAGTTGCACTTCGGTTTATGAAATTGCTTGAAGATGTTAATCAACCTTGTTATGAAGGTTGTAAGCATTTTAGCAAATTGTTAGTCATTGTGCGCACTTGTACCACATGGAGTGTCTTAATGGTTAGACCAACAAATCATTTATCATGTTGCTGCAATTTTTGCTTGATTTTCTTCCTTCAAATGCTAAGTTGCCAAAAGATTGTTATGAGGCTAAGAAGATTATTAAGGATTTGGGCTTGAGCTATGAGAAGATTCATGCTTGTCCTAAAGATTGTATTTTATATTGGAAGGAGAATGCCAACCTTGAAGCTTGTCCAAACTGTAACCTTTCAAGATGGGAAAGTAATGAGTCTAAAGGTCAACAAAGTACTAATGCTTCCTCTAAGAAAAGAAAAAAGAAAGCTGTAAAGATCCTACAGTGGTTCCCCTTAAAGCCAGGATTGAAATGACTATTTATGTCTCCTGAAACAGCCAATCATATAAAGTGGCATGCCAATGGTCGTGTGAATGATGGGTTAATGAGGCATCTTACTGATTTTGAGGCTTGGAAATCATTTGACTCTAAGTACATAAAGTTCTTATCCGAGCCTCGTAATGTGAGGCTTGGATTAGCAGCCGATGGATTCAACCCGTATGGAAATATTAATACTCATAGTACATGGCCTTTCATTTTGATCCCATACAATCTCCCTCCATGGATGTGCATGAAAATGTCTTCTTTTATGCTATCATTATTAATTCCCGGTCCAACCTCGCCTGGGAACGATACGATATAGATGTGTACTTACAACCCCTAGTAGAAGAATTGAAGAAGTTATGGGATGTTGGAGTCGAAATGTTTGATGTGTCTTCCAAAAAATCATTCCAAATGCATGCTACATTATTGTGGACCATAAATGATTTTCTTGCATATGGTGATATCTCGGGTTGGAGTACTAAAGGTGCTCTTGCTTGTCCCCTTTGTAACTATGATAGTTAGTCTCGTTGGTTAAGATATGGAAGGAAATTTAGTTACATTGGACATAGGCAATTCTTGGATAGTGATCATAAATTCCGTAAGCAAAAAAAAAATCTTTTGATGGGCATGTTGATACAAGATCAGCTCCTATTACAGTATTCGGAGGGGAAATCATGTTACAAACGGATGCTATAGCCGATCGTGTGTTTTGGAAGAAAACAGTTAATTTGCCCAATAAAAGAAAAAGAGGGGAGTAAGCCTTAATTGTGTGGAAGAAGAGAAGTATATTTTTCACCTTGCCTTATTGGGAGGATCATGTGTTGCGTGACAATCTTGACGTGATGCATATTCAAAAGAATGTAGTCGATAAAATTATCGGCACATTGTTGAACTTGGATGGCAAGACAAAGGATAACTTGAAGGCATGCCAAGACTTAAAGGATATGGGTATAAGAAATGAACTTCACTTGGAAAAGGTTGGGAATGATCAAACATGTATGCCACATGCTTGCTACCATATGAATGCTAGTGAAAAGGATGGTTTTCTGCAAGTTTTGAAAGACGGTTTCCACGTTGCGTTAAACTCAAAGAATGCAAGATTAGTAGGATGAAGAGCCATGATAATCACTTCTTAATGCAGTAACTTTTTCCGATAGCAATACGCAGATCTTTGCCCCCTGAAGTGAGTAGGCATTTAATTAACTTATCTTGTTTCTTTAGGGATATATGTTCCAAAGTACTAAATGTGGAGGAACATGGGGCTCTTGAGAAAAGAATTGCGGTGACATAGTGTGACTTGGAAAGGATATTCCCTCCCTCTTTCTTTACAGTGATGGTACATCTAGTCATGCATTTGGCTAGCGAATCCAAAGTTGCTAGCCCAGTTCATTATCATTGGATGTATCCCATAGAGAGGTGTACAGGGCTGGGCCACAGGCACTACAGGCCTTGGGCCTAAGCCTCGCGATAAATTATATGACCTCGTCCCCATTCCGGACCTTTAACCTTGATCCAGACGCCTTAGGGCCCAATCTGGGCCCAAGAGCTGAAATGAGAGTGTGCCGTCCTGGGTACCCAAAGCAAGCCCCTCCCGATCGTCTCTAACCCGGTCGGAGGTGTCATTGCTTGGAGACACCCCGTACTCAGCTGCCCGGTAGTGCCTACAGGAATATCGCTGCTGAGCGGGCTTTTGGTGGTGGGAATCAGTTCCAATGCCATTACCACCTTTCCCGATGGAACGTCCACTTAGAAATGACGAAATTGGACCCCCATTGGCACTAGTAAGGGGGAGTAATCATAACACCTCCACTTACCTTAGCCTATAAATAGGAGAAGAGAATGAGGAATGGGGGTTAGAAGGGGGGGAGAGAAAACGAAGAAGAAAAGACTGACTAAATCAAGAAAGAAAAGGAGTGACTCTGTGAGGTAAAGAGAAGGATCTAAGGAAACAGGAGTGCATTTGGGTCACCAAGTATAGGACCACCCATAGTAGGAAACCCAAAGCCCACAACACAAATAGATTGAGCCCAAGAACCATATTTTGGGTATGCACAATTGGTGCCGTCAGTGGGAATCTCCAACGAAGCTGTGGTTTTTCCAGGACGCGCATGGGAAAATATCTGGAGGACAATCAGGGAGCTATGCTGAAAGTGATTCTGGGAGATCTTCTCGGGGATTCGCCTGGCAAGAAAGAAGGCAGAAGGGACGCGAAGATAGAGAGTATGAGGAGTAAGGGCAGTCTGGCCTTGGAGAAGGGTCGTTTCAAACGTACCAGACAATGTCAGGTGCTTCGGGGCGCAATCGTTTCGATAGAAGGGATGAAGAGCTTGAGCGGAAGGATGAGGAACTTGAACGTCTATGTAGGTTGGTGAGGGATTTGGAGTTGGAAGTTAGAGGTAGGCGTTGGAGAAGGGACCATGAGGAGCGAGGAAAAGGGTCGGCTAGTGTGAGGGGCCACCATGGAGCAGGGTCCCATCAATCCGGATCTCATCGGCACCGGGATTGTTCACGGGAATATGCAGACCGGGACTCGATTTCCCCGGAGGAGCGACGACCCCGGAATGCTGCTATGGACACTATGAGCCACGCATTACGCCGAGCTGCCCGATCACCATTCGCGAGAGACATTGAACGGGCACCTATGCCGAGTAGGTTTACACGGCCGTCATTCAATTCTTACGATGGAAAGACGGACCCAGTAGAACATGTAAGCCATTATATTCAAATGATGTCTTTGCACACTCTTAACGATGCACTAATGTGTAAGGTATTTCCCTCGAGCCTTGGTCCCACTGCTTTGAGGTGGTTCAATGGGTTAAGGAAATGCTCGATTCACAGTTTTTCTGAGTTAATTCAAGAGTTTGGTTTCTGGTTCATGACCTGCAGCCGAGTTCTGCAGCCCGTGGATGCGTTGCTATCAATGAAAATGGGGGCTGGGGAAACCCTCTGCAGCTACGCTAACCGGTACTAGGAGCTGTACAACGAGATTGGCAGAGGTAATGAAAAAATCACGGCGAGCACTTTTTGGATGGGATTGCCTGAGGATTCCGAATTGCGAGACTCGTTGACAAGGAGGCATCCCGAGGATATGAGGCAGTTGATGAGGTGTATTGAAGAAAATAAACAGTTGGAGGATCATCGGTTGTAGAGCAAAAGTAAGGCCCCGGTTATAAATCATCCTCGGTAAAGCGGTTTACAGTCAAGGCCCCGGAAGGATTTGAGGATTTAAGAGCCAAGGCCATAGATGGGGGAAGTGAATGTAGCCTTTAAGGAGCCGGTGCACAGGATTGTGGATCGAATCAAGAATGAGTTGTACTTCCGGTGGCCAAATAAGATGGGGGGTGACCATTCAAGGAGGAATCAAAACCTGTACTGTACTTACCATAGGGATAAGGGGCACACCACTGAACATTGTAGAATGTTAAAAGATCATCTGGAGCAGTTAGTGAAGGCAGAGTATTTGAAAGAGTTCGTGGTGGACCCTAGGAATCAGGAAGTTGGGCAGGGTGCTCAGCCTTGCGGGAATCCTTTCCCACCCCCATTGGGAGTAATAGAAGTCATCCACGCAGCCCCAAGGGGTGCTCAGGTGTCTAAGAGGAGGGGGGTGTTGGCTGTGGTATCGGCGAAAAATAACGCGGGTGAGCAACCCTACGAGAAGAAGTTGAAGTACACTCGGGAGCCCATTACCTTCAATGATGACGATCTGGAGGGCACGATTCAATCACATGATGATGCTTTGGTGGTTACAGCCCGAATAAATGGTTTCATAGTAAAGAGAGTGTTGATAGATCAGGGAAGTGGTGCCGAGGTGATGTATCCGACCTGTTCAAAGGGCTCGACCTGAAGAATGAAGATCTCTCCAAGTACGATACACCCCTGATGGGGTTTGATGGCCGCATGGTGATCCCAGAAGGGCATATCTCACTTCCCATGAATATGGAAGGTAAAGAGATGATGGTAACGTTCATAGTGGTCGCTTCTTTTTCTCCATACACGGCGATCCTTGGAAGGCCGTGGATTCATGCGATGGGGGCTGTACTATCCACTTTGCATGTAAAGGTCAAGTTCCGCACCGAGCAAGGTATTGTCGTAGTAAGGGGCAATCAGCAAGTGGCCAGGCAGTGCTTGGTAGTCGCAGTTGACCGGGGAATCAAGCAAAAGGAGTCAATTGAGGAGACTCCCTAATAGCAATTACAGGGACCCCAAGAGGAAGCGGGGGCTAGCTGTGCCGAGGACTTGGTAAGAGTAAGGATATTACCAGATGACGACAGGAGTTTTCTGATAAGTGCAAGTGTGAAGGACAAAGAGAGGGTAGAGATGTTGCTGTTTCTTGTGCAAAATGTAGACGTGTTCGCTTGGAACCCGTATGAGGTGTCCGGGGTAGACCCTGAGTTCATAGTTCACAAGCTCAACGTGGATCCCTTGTACCCTTCCAAGAAGAAGAAGCCGAGGAGATCGGCTAAGGAGCATGTCGAGGCTATCAGGCAAGAGGTCAAGAGATTGAAGGAAGCTGGGGCTATAAATGAGATATTCTTCCCGGAGTGGCTCACGAATACCGTGGTGGTAAAAAAAAGAATGGCAAATGGATGATGACAAGAATGTTCAGAGATAAGATTGGGCGCACAGTTGAGGTGTACATTGATGATATAGTGGTAAAAAGCAAACGGGAGACGCAGCACATTGATGATCTCAAAGGGGTGTTCGAAGTACTTCGACGGCACAAGCTGCGCCTTAATGCCGATAAATGTGCTTTCGGAGTAGGGGCTGGCAAGTTCCTAGGGTATCTGATCACTAACCGAGTAATAGAAGTCAACCTTGGCCAGATTGAAGCAATAAAACGCTTCAAACTGCCGAGTAATCCAAAGGAAGTCCAAGTACTGACCGACATGTTAGCTGCCCTTAATCGGTTTATTTCCAAATTTGTCGATCGGTGTCGTCCATTTTACCAGCTTCTAGAAGAATGGAAGGGATTCCAATGGAACGAAGACTGCGAAAGGGCTTTTTAGGGTTTGAAGGAATATTTGATGCGGGCCCCTATGCTGACAGCCCCAGAGCTTAGAGAGGACTTATACATGTATCTCTTGGTGTCCGAACATGCTGTGAGTGTTGTGCTGCTGAGAGATCAGGGTGTGCAACAGCCTATATACTATATCAGCAAAACCTTGGTTGATGCCGAGATGAGGTATTTGCCTTTGGAGAAGTTGGTGTTGGCATTAGTTCATGCCATGAGGAAGCTACCCTGCTACTTTCAGGCTCATACTGTTTACGTATTGACTTGAAGAGATCTGATTTCACAGGAAGAATAGCTAAGTGGGGAACTCGGCTGGGCTTTTTCGACATTAGGTACAGGCCTAGAAGCTTGGTGAAGGGTCAGGTCCTCGCCGATTTCGTTGCAGAGTTTTCCCCGAGGAAGGGGAAGGAAATGGTTTGCCCTATAGAGGTAATCCCATGGAAGGTATTTATGGATGGTGTGTCCAATGCGTTAGGAGTCGGGGCTGGAATCGTAGTCATCACCCCAGAAGGAATAAAATTGGAGCATTCCTTTAGGTTAGGCTTTAAGGCCTCCAATAACGAAACTGAGTATGAGGGTTGTCTCAGATCTAGGTGCTAAGGAAGTAGAGGTCTACTCAGACTCTTGGTTGGTGGTTAATCAGGTGCCGGGGAGCTTCGAGGCCAAAGATCCCCGGATGATGGAGTACTTACGGTTGGTGAAACAAACTATGGACTGCTTTCTAAGTGTTAGCGTGGTTCAGGTAGCCAGGGGACAAAACTGGCATGCTGACTCTTTGGCTACATTGGCATTATCATTAATCGAGGTAATTCCTCGATTAGTAAAAGTAAAGGTGGTAGCAGAACCAAGTATCAATGCAGGGGTGGGTGTTTCACTGGTGACAACAGTTGAGCCATGTTGGATGGATCCGATCATCGACTTTTTAGCCAAGGATCGAGTGCTTGCTGATGAAAAGGAAGGAGAAAAAGTATGCCGGACAGCTGCTCGGTATTGGTTATCAGCCGATCGTAAGCTGTATTGTAGATCTTTTGACGGGCCCAACCTACAGTGTTTGCACCCCGGCAAGATTGAAGAACTCCTAGCCGAGCTACATGGGGGAGTGTGCGGCAGTCACGTGGGGGGACATTCTTTAGCCCACTGAGCAACGACTCAGGAATTTTGCTGGCTGCGAATGCAAAGGGATGCTACCGAATATGCACGAAAATGTGAGCAGTGTCAGAAGCACGCCCCGATGATATACCAATCAGCAGGGAGCTTAAATCCCATTATCAGCCCTTGGCCCTTTGCCCAGTGGGGGCTAGATATTGTCGATCCATTCCCTCGAGCCACAGGAAATCGAAGGTTTGTTGTAGTAGCCGTAGATTATTCCACCAAGTGGGCGGAGGTAGAGGCGTTGGCGAACACTCGGGATGTGGATGTTAAGAAGTTTGTATGGAGAAACATAGTGACGAGGTTCGGGGTACCAGAGTCCCTAGTGTCAGATAACAGGTTGCAGTTTGACAGCAGAGCCTTCCGTGAATTTTGTGGCAGTCTCGGCATCATAAACCGGTATTCTATCCCGTCATATCCGCAGAGCAACGGCCAAGCCGAGGCTACCAACAAAGCAATTATGAACAGGTTGAAGAGGAGATTAGAAGGTGCTAAGGGCAGGTGGGCAGAGGAGTTGCCTAATGTTCTATGGGCATACCAAACAACTCTGAGGAGGTCTATAGGAGAAACTCCATTCTCTCTAACATACGGAGCGGAAGCAGTTATACCGACAGAAATAAACCTGTGTAGTGCCCGGGTTTCAGGATTCAACCTCGTCGAGGATTCTAAATTAATGCTGAAACAGTTGAACTTGTTGGAAGAGCGCTGGGAATCAGCGACTATACGGCTGGCAGAATATCAACAAAAACTTGCCCGGAGATACAACAGGGACGTAAGAAGAAAGGAGTTTGGAGCTGGAGATCTGGTACTTCGGAAGGTAGTGGGGAATACGCGAATGTCAACGCAGGGAAGTTAGTGCCGACTTGGGAAGGACCCTATCGAGTCACCGCCATTGCGGGCGTAGGGGCGTACTACTTGGAAGATTTGGACGAAAGGCCACTTCCCCGGCCATGGAATGCCCACAATCTGAAGAAAATTTACCACTGATTATCAGTACGCGGGGGTACGGATTGAGTGTAATGTTGTATGTGTATATTATTAATACGAAAGTGATGTTTATCCATGCAGGTGTATTTGTACTTATAATTCCATCGATGTTAACTCATTAGCCTCGGTCAACAAACGTGAGGAGAATTAAGGCAAATTATTCTAGGGACAGAAACCTGTTCTCGGATGGATTTTCATCACTAGATAGGTGGAAACCTAATTACAAAATTTACAGGACAGAAACTTCCCGGTTCAATCTTCATCACCGGACAGGTGGAAACCTAATTGCAAAATTTACAGGGCATAAGCCTGTTCTCAGTTCGATCTCCATCACCGGACAGGTGGAAACTTAATTTCAAATTTTACATAAGGACAAAAACCTATTCCCGGTTCGATTTTCATCACCGGTCAAGTGGAAACCTAATTTCAAAATTTTGACTAAGGCTAGAAACCTGTCCCCGATTTGATCCTCATCATCGAACAGGTGAAAACCTGGTCTCAAATTTTGTCCAAGGACAGAAATCTATTCCCGGTTTAATCTTAATCACCGGACGACAGGAAACCTTACACTGAGTTATTCCAAGAATAAAAACACACTTCCCGGCTCTATTCTAATCACCGGGCACATGGAACTTACATCAAATTATTCATGGGACTAGAACCGATCTCTTGGATTCAATCTGAATCACGGGGAAGGTAATTACCTTACACCAAATTTTCCTAGATAATTCAACAAAGGTCTAATTCAGTTCTTATTGCCGAGGAGCCTATTCTTTCTAGACATAGGTAATTTCTTCCAGATAGGTCTCGGTCACTATACATGCACAAATATAATCTATCCTTTTGAAGACTAATGAGAAAACAGTCTCAATCACCGTTCGGAGGCAAACCGTGATTAGACTGCCCGGTCATAAGGAATAATAAAAAATAAAAAAAAAGGAGAGAAAAGTAAAAACGAAAACAAGCAGGCAGAGCATGACAGAAAGAATAACTTTGTAGCAGTTAGATGAACATTCATAAATATGTATAAACCAGATTTTTGTTCACCAAGGGAAAGCAAACAGAAATAAATCATTGTTCTGTCACCACAACCCGGTGACTGTAGGCAAACCAAACAAATAAAAGTGAAAATTAAACATGAGCGGAAAATAAAAGCAAGCTAAAAACATAAGTATCAAACTGAAGGATCGATGGGCGAGAGATGGACTGCATCATCGGCTTGTTGGTCAAAGCAAGCTAAAATTATTGACGTTTGGGACTATTCAAGAGGATTCCTATAAGGAAAAGACTATTCAAGGTACGCATAATTTACTCCTCTCTAGCACTCTAGAGTTGTGAGAATAGTTCTAACTTAACTTTCGGAGGGTATTTGGCCGGCACCACACCGGTGCTCTTTGTTAGATCATCTTTTCCCCTTACAGGTGATTGTTTCGAGTGTGCGAAGATCGTGTGGCTCACTGGTGATTTTTATGGCATCATCAATATAGATGCTAAATTTACTGTGAGCTTGTCACAGTATTATGCCATATGATACTAAATTGCTAGCCAAGACAAACTTTCATCTGAAACTAAAACTTTGTTTAAGGATTGTCATTGTTCTCATTATATCACGTGGCTGCAATAAAGCACTGTGAACGGGTCTCAAATTTCATCACAGTAATTTTATTATTTTGCTGTTTGCCATGTGATTCATTGCTTCTTCACATTGCAAACTTTCATTGGAGACAAATTGCATCAATATTGCGTTTACTTTGAGCCGCTCGTAGTGTGGTTCAAGTAGGGTTTGAGAAGGGTAGAGGCGCATGTTTAAGGTTTTCTTTTGTTTTATTTATTGAGGAGGGAAGAGAGACTCCTAACAGGAGTCTTTCTCTCTCTTTTTTCTTAATTCTAACGCTTTTTTTTTTTTTTAAAACTCCGGTTATATATATATATATATATATATATATATATATATATATATAGATGATGATAATGATGAGTTTCAAAGTTTGAGTTTAAGTTTAAGTTGGACTTGTTAGAGAGATAGAGTTTCATTCCTTGTTAAGTTTGGATTAAACAAAAATAATTTTATTTAAATATTGTGCTGACATGAAAAATTGTGAGAGTTTCAAAAGTTTCGGTTATATATATATATATATATATATATAGATTAGATCTTCCCTTTGTATTATTAGTAGAAATGGTTAATCAATGCAAGATGGATCTAAGTTGCATGAGTACCGATATGGGATATGAGTACGGGAATATAACACCTTTTGAAATATTTATGTTTATTTTAGGTTTTAAATTAAGTAACAACTAGTCACTAACCTGTGCTATGCATGAGAACCTACCTATTTGTGAGGTAGACTAAAATAATTTTACAAAATCTTAAATTGATGAAGAAACTACACCATTGCATGATTTGCTCTTGTATGACTTCAATTTTTGTTATAATTTGATGAAAACATCATTACTTGAACGTGCAATGGCTTACAAAAAATTTGTCAGACAATTTCAGATACTGCAAAAAAATAACTCAAAAATTCAGATATTAAAACTTCTGAAAGTCTAAAAAATATTGAAGAATTAGAAAATTTACTGCTTAGAAATTATTGAAACAAAACAAAATATATATGACTAAATAATAGAAAAATATAAGAGAAAGATGAGTTACATAAAAGAATAATCCATGGCTATAACTATTGAAAGGAATCAAAAGATTCAGAGCCTACAAATTATAGATAATATGTGTGTGTGTGTGTGTGTAACTACACAAATTCAAATGTTAAAACTTTCAAAATGCCAAAAAATATATATAATTAAAGAATAAGTTATTGAAACAATTCAAAAAAATATGACTATTCAAAAGAGAAATATAATAAAATGAAAAAAGTACACGATCCCATAAAGCAATAAATTTTAAATTTTAACAGGTCTAAACTTTAAACGAACCTTATCAGAATGTGGCTCACGCTAAAAAATGTTGAGCAAGAGCCCACATTGAAATAATGAAAGCCATACCTCCTCTTAATATATCGTATATAAGTTTTCTGCCCAATAAGTTAACATACTTTCATATTGTGAGGTGAAGTAAAGACATATGCAGTAGCAGCAACCTTATATTTCAATTATTGCAAGCTTTTTTATCTTGTAAAAACGGTTAAAGAGAGTTTGGTGGTTCATGTACGAAAATTACTTTTTAAAAAATACATGAAAAACCATAAAATAATTTTTTGTTTTTAACAAAATAGAGGAGAAGAAAATAACAGAAGAAGAGCTCATATTGTCTCAAGTACAAGCTAAGAATTCAAATGAACTAAACACTTTTGGGCAAAGTTCAAAAAATCACTTTTGTACCCGAACCTGTCTTAAATATGTATCGAACATAGGTACTTTGCCCAGAATCATGTGTCCATGCAACCTAGATATGAAAATACTAGAGGCACAAATTATTTTACAAACTGTTGATGTAGTGAGTACTTATTTGTAAATGATGAGTAGAAAACTAAAAAAGGGATATTAGTGATGGCTTAGATAAGAACTAGTAAGAATTTGTCACATCAATAATTTGTAAAAATGTTGTAAAATAGTTTGTGGCTGTAACATTACTCACTAAATATATATCATGTTACGAAATAATATGTAAATTTTACCCTTGAACAGTTGAATGGTTAAAATATTTATGGTCGTTTAAAGTTGATTAGGAGTTTTTTTTTTTTTGCTAAATAGATTAGGAGTTTGAGAACATATGAAGGGAAATGGGTTCATAACTTCATATAGAATCTTTTTGAGAAATAAACTAATTGCTAAACACACATACACTTTATTTGCACTCTCTCACCAAGCTCAAACACATTAATTAACCCAAAGTACCACTACAAAAGGGTCTAATTTTTGCAGTAATAGAGTGGAGCTTAACTTCATATAGAATCATGCTCATTGGTTGTAAGCGTAATTTGGAAGGACAACGATTAATCATTTTAGGAATTAGAAAATTAATTTTATCCCATGTATTAATTGACTTGTCTTGTTAATTCTTTTCGTGGAACTAAAATTAGGATGGACACTGCTAATCTTATTGCTTTTGACAGATTTATGTGTGCTCAAGAAACTTGAAGAGTTGAATCTTGCTTATAATTATTTTAAAGGGATCCTTCCTCCATGCCTAAACAATTTGACATCTCTTAAGATGTTGGATATATCTCACAACCAGTTCAGTGGAAACGTTCCTTCATCTTTGATTGCCAGCCTGATGTCCCTTGAGTACATTGATTTTAGTTATAATTGTTTTGAGGGTTTATTCTTGTTCAGTTCGTTTGCAAATCACTCAAAGCTTAAGGTGATTCACTTTATGAGTGAAAACAACAAACTGGAGATAGAAACTGAAATTCCTAGTTGGGAACCTTTGTTTCAATTAGAGGCTCTAGTTTTGCCTAACTGTAATCTAAATAAGCGATCTGGCAACATTCCCAAGTTTCTCCTTGACCAACACAGATTGGAATTTGTTGATTTTTATAACAAGAAGTTGAATGGAGTCTTCCCCATTTGGTTGCTTGAAAACAATACTGGACTAACAATGGTAAATCTTCGGAATAATTGTTTAGAGGGTCAATTTCATTTGCCACCATACAAGTACAAGAAACTCTCTCGGTTGGATTTCTCAAACAATCACTTAAATGGGCAGCTTCAAGAAAATATCGGAAAAGTGTTTCCACAACTAGAATATTTGAATTATTCTCAAAATCATTTTGAAGGTAATCTCCCATCCTCAATTGGCGACATGAGTGATTTGCATAAATTGGATTTGTCCTTTAATTGTTTTTCAGGAGAGATACCAAAGGAACTAGTTGCTAATTGTCCCTTGTTGGAAGTTTTGAAGTTATCTAATAATCGCTTTCATGGTGAAATTTTGTTTGAACACTTGTATGGCTTGTACATTTTGGAATTGAACAATAATCATTTCACAGGTACTCTTCCAATAGTACTACCATATGATTTGGAAGTACTAGATATTAGCAACAACATGTCAGGTATCATTCCCAGATGGACAACAAGAACATTCCCAGAACTACTGTGGAGTATTTCCTTGAGTAACAACTCTTTCAAAGGTCGGATTCCATGTGAACTTGATTCATTGTCATTAATTGACTTTTCTCATAACTTACTTTCCGGATCATTTCCTTCTTGTTTAGATCTACGATATGTTCAACACTTACTATTGCAAGGGAACAAACTCACAGGATCATTACCGAAAGTAGTTTTCAAGTCATCATCTCTTTTAACATTGGACATTAGAGATAACAAATTTTCCGGCAGCATCCCTGAAGAAATTGGTGGACCATCCAATTTGAGAGTACTTTTATTGAGTGACAACCATTTTAATGGTATGATTCCAAAGCAGCTATGTCAGTTAAAGAAGGTAGGCATAATGGATCTTTCCAATAACCTTTTTTCTGGGCCAATACTGCATTGCTTTTACAACATAACCTTTGGGAAGATAGGTGCTATTGAACGTGCTTATGTAAATGAAACTTCAATTTGGTCCTCAGAATCCATGCTTTGTAACAAGAAGAATATGGTATCCCAGTAGGGGTTGATTTCGTGACAAAATATAGGTCTAACTTTTATAAGGGTGGCATCCTTGACTTCATGTCTGGATTGGATTTGTCATTCAATAAGTTAACAGGTGGAATTCCATTGGAGCTAGGACAACTATCTCCAATTCATGCCCTAAACTTGTCTTACAATCAATTGACAGGTTTCATTCCAAAAACATTCTCGAATTTGACTCAATTGGAGAGCTTAGATCTTTCTCACAACAATTTGACTCGGGAAATTCCTTCATTGTTGATTAATTTGCACTTTCTAGAAGTTTTCAATGTAGCTTACAACAACTTATCAGTTAAAGTTCCAGATATGAAAGGACAATTTGAAACATTTGAAAACAGTAGTTATGAAGGAAATCCATATCTTTGTGGTCCACCCCTAAAGAAAAGTTGCACGAGGGTAGGCGAATCACCTCCATCACCAAGAAAATCTTCAAATGCAAGTGACGGAAAATGGTACGAAGTAGATCCTATAGTCTTCTCCATTAGTTTTTCTGTTACTTAAGTAATTTTCTTTATATTAATCCTTATTGGCGACAATGGTGCTTCAGATTGATTAAAGATCGTATGTCCCGGTGTTATTATTTTGCTTTTAATATGCTGAAAAGGCTGTCAAACTGTATGCATCATTAATAACGGTACTTATGTATGTATTAATAATAGGGACTTATGTATTATTTTGCCTTTGTGGGTATTAATAATAGGGACTTATGTGTGTATTTGGTTATTAATAAAGGTTATTTTATTATGAAACAAATTGTTGTCCTACACATAAAATAAAAAAATTTCTACGCCTTTTCATTTCATTTGTATTGTAAATCTTATTACAAGCTGAAAAAGAGTTATCACAAACTGAAGATATCAAAAGACCCCAAATTTTGTGGCTAATGTTGATTTTAAGCTAATTAGAGAATTTAATTCCGATTATTTACATAAATATTCATTAACATTAGAATGTATGAATAAACATAAAATCAATCACAACCACAAAAAACCAAATACTCGCAACACATCGATGTGCTGAAAGGAGGCAAATCAAAGTATTAGGCAGAGGAAAAAAAAAAAACTACCCTCTGAAGCATCACCACCACAAAATGATTCATTAGAGTTGCAAAAAATTCTGACACACAAAGCCCTCGAAGCTCTAAGGTAGACAATTTACTCGATACCTCCAAGCTTCTGGTCGCAACTGACTTCTTGAGCTCTTTCTCTACTCTAGCTTTTGGATACACAATCACACTCACCAAGTCTCCTTGGCAATTTTGGGCTGCTCCAATCAATACAATGTTAAAGATTTGGGTCTTCTTGGGACTCAATTGAGACCAATGCTAAGAGGAAAGGCTTGGCTAACATACAGAGAAAGACTAGACAAAGAGTTTTGGAATGATGAAGTGGCTCCATGTTGAAGGCAAGGTGGTCACAAGACTATCCTAGCCTTGAAAATAAATAAAAATTGACAAAACTTAAATACAGTACTTTAGGTGTTGTTTCTTAGGTTTTCCTCTTAAGATTCTACCATGTGGTTACTTAACTAAAAAAATACATTTTTATCCCATGAGAAAAAATCCACATGATAGAATCTTAAAAGGGAAACTTAAGAAATAACACCTAAGTACTGTATTTAAGTCTTGCCCAATAAAAATTATATTTAAATTTTAAAAATTTTATGGTTTGTCTACCCTTAATAAAAGTTGTGACCATCCTAAATTTTTTTAGGCACAAAAAAATTAAATTTTGGTCCTCTTAACAATATATTAGATTCTTTCAAACAAAAAGAAAAAGTTCAATACAATTTTTATTAAACTAAAATTTGAAAAAAATATAGTTGGCAATATCAATAATGAGACTATTATGAAATGATCTCAAAATATAAAATGAAATTGTAAAACTTTATGAATATATATGTGTTTTTTTTTTTTTTTTTTTTGTCAATATGAAGTTTTTTTTTTAAAATAAAATTTTGTATAATTTAAGTTTTTAATGACTACTTTGAAAAAAAAAAAAAAATTAGAACCGCCAATGTATTAAGATAAAAAATTGTTGTTCTCTAAGGCTGCAGTGGCAGAGCCAAGAATTTTTGTTTGGGGGGGCCAAGTTACGGCACTATTATATTTTTCAAAACAACCCCTCTCACATATATATATATATATATATATATATATATAAACACACGCTTTTTAAAAAAAAAATTATATACACACTTTTTTATTTAATAAGTTATATAAGTTATAAGAGCACATTTTACAATAAAAAATAAAATTGCGAAAAATAAAGTTATGTCTCTATAACTATTAGACTAATTATATTTTTTAAGAGTATCATTGAACTAATTCAAATATTTGGAGGGGTTAACTCTTATTTTTGTAAGCTAAATTTTGAAAACATTAAAATAATTATATATATATATATATATAAAGAAAATTTTCAAAATTTTGGGAGGGCCATGGCCCCCCACCCATGTACATGCCTCTGCCCCTGTAAGGCTAGAATAGTAATTTATGGTTTTAAAGAGAAATGCAATGTTCACAATATTTTAAATAATTTTACAACAAATTATAAGTGATAAGTTGTTAATCGTGAAAAAAAGAGAGATAATTTTAGTGGTGGACTCAGATTAAAATCAATAACAATTTGAATCATATGATACGATATGAATATATTAATTATAAGACATTTAAGAATTTGAAAAAGTAAATTTAAAAGATTAGGAAGATAAGAGCAAAAACACAAAGAGAAAAAGGAGAAGTAAAACATGGAAAAGAGAAATCTTGACAAGATATTTTGGGTCCGTTTGGATTGAACTTATTTTTGCTGAAACTGAAAACTGAAAACTGAAAACACTGTAGCAAAATAATTTTTAAATGTGTGAATAGTGCCGTGGGACCCATTTTTAATATTTTTAAATGCATGAACAGTGCTGCTACAGTGCGTGAACATTGATTTTTGTCTCCTGCATAGTAAATTCATATGATTTTACTGTTCAAGCGCTGAAAAAAAAAAAAAAAAAAACCCAAAACACTAAACACAGACGCGCAAAATGCGCAATCCAAACGGGTACTTTATGTAATCTTGCATTCTCAATTCATCGTTACACGAGTGAAAAGTATTTATAGGCCATCACTGGCTTAAACACTTTAACAAATTGCAGTTAGAATAAGTAACTAATCGCGGTTACGGTAATAGAATCCTAACAATCCCTGACAAACTTAAACGGTGATAAACGATGTTTCTCGTGTGGCTTTAAAACGACGTCGCATCACTAAGTGGATTTAGGCGCTTAACCGTGAATCATGCATGAGTGTGTGTACGTTGTTAATTACTGAAATCGATTGTTTCAAAAAATATCGATCAATCTCTAACATGTATGATTAGACATAGGAGTTTAGATGTCTTTTTTCATTGGACTTGTATTTATCTTGATTTTTGGTTCATTTACGTAGAGGACCAAATATAGTTACTACTTAGTATTTTTGAAGAAAAAGGATAAGTACAATTGTATTTTCATTTTGATTTTCCCTAAAGTAGTGAAAGTATGCACACAATGTTCTAGTTCTTATTCAACTTAGCCAAAAAAGAAATTGTTGTTGGTGCTTTTGTTGATGGAGGTAGAGGTGGTCTTGCATCGACGATGTAGCGAGCATTCTTGTGGGTAGGCATGGCGGGCTTTTTAAAGATCCTAATGTTCTATAATGTGGAGCACTTGCCATTCAAGATTCAATAGGATGCTAGCTAGGGCTCTTACATGGACCTTTTTACTTGTTGAATCGTTTAAACCTTTTTGATATGCCAAAAATGTATTGACCCATTTGGTAACTTAATCAATTAATTAGCCAAGTGAATTAATTAGATTCAATTATATGCAATAGGCATGGTAGCACAAACAAATCACCAACTAAGTTAAATGTAATGGAAAATAAATTTGACATAGGTGATTTGTTTACGAATGAGAAAAACCACCGACGCAAAACCCCACCGGGTGAATTTAAGGTCACCACTCCCGAGAATCCACTATTATCAAAACAAGCGGTTACAAGTAAAAGGAATCCTAGTACCTAATACCAACCTACAATTGAACTCTTACCCCAATACCCAATTGGACTTGTGATGTAGCGGCAATCTTTGCTTTCAATGCACGAATCCCAGTACGTGACTAAGCAATGATGCACGGATCTCAGTACGTGACTAACACACTAACTTGAGAAAGATGTTGGCTGCAAAATTCTTCAGTTCATCTAACAATGAAGATCAGGAAGCTCCTTGGTCACAAAACTCTTGGCGCAAAGACGCAGTAGCTTCTAGAGAGAATATGATGAACTAGGGCAAATTTTGTCTCCGGTCACAATTTGCATGCACAATGACTTTGCATCAAGTTGCATCACCTTGCATCACCTTTGACGACCCTTAAAATAATCATTTTATATGTTTAGGGTTGTGAGAAAAGAAACCCTACACAAATACACATGGATATGTGTGAAATCATATCTGGACATCTGAATTTCGTAATTCTTGATAGATACAGCTTCTGTCGAGCTGTTGTCGAGCATCAACATTAAACCTCGATAGAAATGAATCAGTCGAGCTATCTGTCGAGCTTTAATGAACAACACTTCTTCACTTGTTTCTCGGACAGATTTGCATGGCTTCAATACTAAACTTGATCTCTTGTTCCTTGAAGTACTAAACCCATCCTAGATCTACCAAATTACAAGTAAAGTGTGTTTTGTCAAAGGATTAGCCAATTTACATAACATATGTCTTTAACAAGTCTCACATATGTCCTAACAATCTCCCATTTTGGCAATCCGTGACAAAACCACAACAAACAAATGAATTATGAGAGAAGTCTTAAATCACTAAACTCATAACCACTTGTTGAATACAATAAAATCTAACCTTAACATAAACTCTTGAAAAACTTTGCAAGAAGAGAGTTCATGGCATGGTAGATTTTCACAACCTGTCTTTCTGAAACACTTTAAACAAAACACATCAAGGCATCTTTGTGTAAAATAGAAATAAAGGATTGCATACATAAAGAAACATGTGTATAAAGAGAGAAAAGAAACAACACATGGAGAGATAGGTGAAAAACAACATACATCATCATATATATAAATGAAAATAAATACAATGTATGTCATAAATAAATGGTCACAAGACCGTTGTACAAGAGGATAATGTAACTAAAGATAAAGAAAAGAAAAGTACATAAGATCCTCACTACATCCCTCAAAATATAGACACTCCCCCTAACAAAAATGTCCTACGCTAACTCTCCCTCTAGATACAAGACTACTCTTATCATCCAAAACTACTTCCCCTTTTTGTCACGAATGACAAAGGGTAAGTCACTGAGAGATCATCATCTCCTCATCACTGGAAGAGCTAGCATCCTCATCCTCGGAAGAGCTAGCATCCTCATCCTCATCCTCATCATCAGCACCATCATCACCATCCTCATCTGCCAAAGCCTCTAGAGAAGGAGATGGAGAAGTAGCGAAACCACCGAGGCGAGCCTATAGTTGTGCAATACGACCAACACGAGTGTTCACCTGATACAACTTAGTAGTGAGAGTATCAAGATGAGCATCCATGCGCTAAAGCTACGCCATGATGGTCTCGAGAGTCACACCACCACCCGAAGAAGGAGTAGAGGTGGAAGGAATGGTGGAGGCTGGAGGATTCGTTGTCTCCATTTGCGGCCACTTCGGTCGAAGCTGGGCCTCGCTCCGCCGAACAGAAGTTGCACTGATGGCACTCATGACAGTGTAGTAGGGAGAATCAGGAATAGGGGCGGAAAAATGGCGAAGGATCCGCGTGATAGACGAAGGAAAAATGAGCTTATCACGGGTCGTCGTATCCCTATAGACATCTATGATAAAGATAATGAAATGAGAGGGAAAGTCTATGGAAAAATCCTCTAAAAGGGACAACAAAAATTAAGCACAAGGCTCTGTGATGGATTTATAGTGAGACAGTGGAGTAAAAACAAATGTCGTCACTATATTAAGGAATCTCGGACCTTTTGCAAAGCTCGAGCATGGGGTGTTTTGACGCTTACCCCATATAGAGGGTGTCTCATAGAAGTGAGACAAAAGCTTGTCTTTAGACATAGTCCTCAAACGCTAATAGCCAGAGTAGTCAGGATGTGCTACCCGTGGGACATGTAGTATCTCAGATACAAGATCCGGAGTGACTACGATACATGTATCTCTGAGTGTCATAGCAAACTAAGGTACAAAGGTATCGATACCGTGCACATTGGAGTAAAACTCCTAAATGAACATGATGGGACACCTCAAGGGTATCTCATAAAGAGATTCCCATCCCCGAGTGTGAATGACATCGGGTAGAGGAGTGTCGGAAAAGTCTGAAAAAATCACATGGCGCTCCGGATGAACACCACATTTAGAAAAGTTCTTAGAGAAGTCCTAATGGGCCTTTTCATCATGGAATTGAACGTGAAGAGGGGGAACGGGAAGATCAGAAGACGAAGAAGACCTGGAACGAAAAGGGTTCCGAGTCGAATTAGATTTGCGCTTGGGTACCATGTGCAGTCTATCCGCGAGAGAGAGAGAGAGAGAAACAAAGCACAATCACAATAGAGTACAAAGAAAGAAAAGAAATGGTACGAATGCATGAAATATGCATGAACATGTGACGTGCTAAAAATAATTGCATCATGGGTTGAAACCCAATCCAAACCTACCAGCACACAATTTTCAACAATCAAGCACACATTTAAATGCATGAAACATTGTGAAAATGCTAATGGAATGCAATACATGATCATATAGCATCAATTAAACAACACCCGACCCAAAATTTTCACAAAAACCCCAAAATTTTTCAAAAACCCCAAAACCTAGGTCTAAAATGCATGAATGCATGAAGAATGAAGGATTTAGGACACTTACCAAGTGATTTGATCTTGATCTAGGCCGAAAATCACGTGGGTAGAGGGATTTAAGAGAAAAGAGAGTGTTTGGAGGGAGAGAAAAGTGAGTAAAGTGAATCTAATTTTGCGCTGAGTATATATATATAAATCGCATCTCGATGGATCAAGGGGCTATCGAGATCTGTCGAGCACTAAATCTCGACAGATATGAATCTGTCGATGTGCTGTCGAGAATCTGTCGACAGCAAAAGTACCTCGATGGATCGAGATTTTGTCGAGAATCTATCGGCCAGACAAAAAGTTTTTCGATGGATCGAGAAGCTGTTGAGAAGCTATCGGGAAAAATTCCAGAAAGCTCGATGGATCAAGTAAGCGCTAACTTCTATCGAGAAAAGAAGTCCAAGGGGCTCTATAGATAAGAATTTGTCGAAGATCTGTCGAGAAGCTATCGAGCTTGAAGAAAAGGAGTTTTTCAAAGAGAGGAAAAACACATAGAAATGAATGCAACAAGCAAGCTACTCAAACATAGATCCAATCAACCTGTTAAGCTCTCAAAAAAAATCTCTCAACAAGAAAATGCAAAGCATTCAAAGATCCAATACACACACACACACACACACACACACACATTAAACAAGTCTGACTAATTTTATATTTCAAAAACGAGTCAAGACAGTTTAATGAATATACATTAACACATGTATTTCTTGTGATGGCCAAATCACATTGTACCTACATATGTATCAAAAGTAGCAAAGAATTTGCATGTTGTGTGTGAGAACATAGCAAGAGTGCATAAGTGTCTCACATTATGACGATTTGAGATATGAGAAAGTCAAATACACTCACACACAATCAAAACTGCTTGATGGGGACTATCACCTTCGAGGTACATCGTATAACTCCCACATCTCCTAGAAACACGCTTGCAACAATATTTAAAGGCATTTTGATTCTTTTTGCTTTTGATTTTCTTTGCATATTTTTCTTTTTAAGCATATCATGCATGGGCATATAAGAGAGAGAGAAGAAATACCCAATTATGTAAGCTTAAACATCACAATTTTGCTATGCCGAAGCACACAGATGTATTTATGATTGGCAGGCTTTAGTGGTGAGATGGTTATTTATGCCTTTCTCTTAAGATTTTTTACTCCTTCCCTCCAAAAAGAGTGATATGAGTGTTAAGTATAAGAGATTACTTAATCGTACTCATCACAAACACGAGCCACAAAGCTCACTTGCTTAGCTGTGCATTGATATGCTCATCTAAGTTACAAAAGATACAAAGTTTAGAAAACTTTGTTTCAATGGCCATCCAAGGTACATAAGTACCAATGTACACAAAACACACATTGTTTTTATATTTTTCTGATTTTTCAAATTTTTATTTTTATTTTTATGAAAAATAAAAATAAGGCAAAACTGAAAACAAACAAACAAAAACATGTTAAACAAAGTAGAGCATAAAACTAGACTATCTCAAAAACAAGAAAGCAAAACAAATAAGTAATGCATAACCATAAGGGGGAGAGAGAGAGAAAAAGTGACTAAATCACTTTGAGCCTTTTTCCTTTCACATCTTGGAAGAACCTTTCCTTTGAGTGAACCTTTAATCCAGTGGTGAGGGGGAAGAGTTAAAACTGTTCAAGTTCGAAAGGAATATGAGGGCCTTAAGAAGATCTCTAAGAGGAGCAAAAGAGGATGGAAACTGATTCTGGTTTCCGGACGAGATCATACTATTGCTTTGTTGAGTGGCTAACCAGTTGTAGCAATTTGGACGAGTATGCCTTGAAGCTCCACAGTGATGACAGAGATGCGGCTTCTTCAGTTGAGACTTTTTGTTATTAACCTTCTTAGTCCTAGGGTTTTTAGTCTCTTTCTTTTCAAGCTTAGGGGGTGCTCCTAAAATAGATTTGCCCTTATCTATGTTCTCACTAGCTATTTTAGTTTTAGTTTCACTATTCTCAGAATTAACATTATTAGTAGGTGAGACAAACACAATAGTACTATAAAAGACAATATTAGGAGAAGAGAAATCCTACCCCAAACCGGTTCTATCAGAAGTAGATTTCTGAAAGCTAAGCATCTCATCGAGCTTTGCACTGGAAGTCCTCTCCAATTTAGCTCTGACTTGGAACAGCTTCGCTTCAAGCTTCTTCGTCCTTTCAGCAAGGAAGTTGTTCTCGAACCGCAATGCTCCAATGGTTTGATTTGCTTCATCAACCTTTATGGAGAGCTCCTCTCGATCTAACTCAATATCACTCAGCTTCTTGGTGGCCAACCTATAAAGTTTCTTATGCTTCTCGGAAACCTTGTACAACTTAGCATAGGCTGTATGAATGTTATCTTGTTCATCAATTTTCTCAAACTTAGACTCCACCAAGTCCTCTTCTTCATCTACCTCTTCTATGATCCCCTTAGTAGGATTCACTATGGCAGTGAAGGCATTCAAGATTCCCTCTTCATCATTGTCATCTGACTCATCCTCAGGCTCGGTGTCACTCAAGGTAGCAGCAAGAGCCTTACTTTTCCCAATTGTTTTGAGATATGTTGGACATTCTTGTTTCATGTGTCCAAAACCTTGACATCCGAAGCACTTTGGTTTGGAGGGAATGGCGTACTAACCGCCATCCTTAGCATCCTTCTTTCCTCTATCTTGGCTCTTGAATTAAGAAGAACTAGACTGCTTTCGGTCCTTGACAAATCCTTTCGCATTGGCATTCTTCATAAACTTCTTCAATTGCCTAATGAGGTAGGATTTCATCTTGGAATCTTCATCATCAGAAGACTCATCAGTCTCATTGCTTTTGGCCTTTAGTGCCATGCTTTTACTTTTGCTTCCTTTCTCGATTCTAGTCAAACCCAATTCATAGGTTTGCAAGTTGCCGACCAGCTCCATCAAAGGAATAAAGTCAATATCCTTTGATTCTTCAATGGCAGTGATCTTGGCATGAAATCTCTCAGGCAGAGACCTTAGCACCTTTCTTACAACCTTGGGTTCGGGAATAGTTTCCCCAAGATTAAAGGCTGAGTTAACTATGTCTTTTAGTTTGGCATAGAACTCATCAAATGACTCATCCTCCTCCATCTTAATCTCTTCAAAACTCGTAGTAAGCTTTTGAAGCTTTGAATCCTTGACAACCTTACTCCCTTTATTGGTTGTCTGGAGGATAGTCCATGCTTCCTTGGCAGTTTCAATAGAGGATATCTTCTTGAACTCCTCATTAGTGACCGCACTGAATAGAGCATTCAATGCTCTGCTGTTGAAGCTTGCCGCTTTGATCTTGGCATCATCCCAATCAGCCAGCGCTTCCTTTGGTTTAGTCCAGCCAATCTCCATAGCTTGCTACACCTTCTCATCTAAGGACTGCAAGAAAGCTCTCATGCATACTTTCTAGTATGCATAGTTAGTGCCATCAAATAAAGAATGTATAATTAGAGATTGTCCTCTATCCATGACAAACAGGGGTCAATGAATCACATAGCAAAGATTAACCCTAATCAGAGTGTGCCTGCTTTGATACCACTTGATAAGCCAAAAATGTGTTAACCCCTTTGGTAACTTAATCAATTAATTAGCCCAGTGAATTAATTAGATTCAATTACATGCAATAAGCGTGGTAGTACAAACAAATCACCAACTAAGTTAAATGTAGCGGAAAATAAATTTGATTTAGGTGATTTGTTTACGAATGGGGAAAACCACCGAGGCAAAACCCTACCGAGTGAATTTAAGGTCACCACTCCCGAGAATCCACTATTATCAAAACAAGCGGTTACAAGAAAAAGGAATCTCAGTACCTAATACCAACCTATAGTTGAACCCTTACCCCAATACCCAATTGGACTTGTGATGTAACGACAATCTCTCCTTTCAATGCACGAATCCCAGTACGTGACTAAGCAATGATGTATGGATCCCAGTATGTGACTAACACACCAACATGAGAAAGATGTTGGCTGCAAAGTTCTTCAGTTCATCTAACAATGAAGATCAGGAAGCTCCTTGGTTATAAAACCCTTGGCGCAAAGACGCAGTAGCTTCTAGAGAAAATATGATGAACTAGGGCAAATTCTGTCTCCAGTCACAATTTGCATGCACAATGACTTTGCATCAAGTTGCATCACCTTGCATCACCTTTGACGACCCTTAAAATAATCCTTATATATGTCTAAGGTTGTGAAAAAAGAAACCTTACACAAATACACATGGATATGCGTGAAATCAGATCTAGAAATCTGAATTTCGTAATTCTCGATAGATACAGCTTCTGTCGAACTGCTGTCGAGCATCAGCATTAAACCTTGATAGAAATGAATCTGTCGAGCAATCTGTCGAACTTTAATGAACAGCACTTCTTCACTTGTTTCTTGGATATATTTGCATGGTTTCAATACTAAACTTGAACTCTTGTTCCTTGAAGTACTAAACCCATCCTAGATCTACCCAATTACAAGTAAATTGCGTTTTGTCAAAGGATTAGCCAATTTACATAACATATGTCTCTAACAAGTCTCACATATGTCCTAACACTTTTGAATTCTATCATAAAACTCATTGACATAATATTATGTTTCTTTTATTTTGGTGGAAAATGTTTCTTGCATTTTTCAAAGTTTGGTATAATGTAAAATGCTAGAGCTAGCCTTTACATTGGCCCTTTTACCTATTGGATTGTTAAGCTTTTTAAAATTTTCATATAACTCAATAACATAATATTATTACTTATTGGAAAATGCTCTCTCTCTCTCTCTCAACTTGGTCACCAAACTCACCTCTAGTGCTGGGACCTCAACAACATAGGAATGGCCACATTTCCTCAAGATTACAAGGATTTGAAGCTCGTACAACTCATGTATGCTAGGCGTCACATGAATGCAACTCTTAATCAAATACAAACTAAGCTTGAGTTGATCACTAAACTAGATTACATATTCAAAATTGATTCAATTCTTTATTGAACAAATTTGAGCTTGTTCAAAAGCTATTTGATTAACTCATTATTTCCTTGTATATAGTAAACTCAAGACTTAATTTTTTGGAAAACTTTAACCCCAAACGAATTTCTAAGTATCTTGATCAAACCCACTATGTGGTGATGTAATCATGTAAAAGATCATTCATTTGTAGTTTTAGTTATATGATAGGCCAAAAACGTATTGACCCCTTGTGATGAATTAGCCAAGTTTATTAATTAATCAAATTAACATGCAATATGCGTGGTAGCACAAACAAATCACCAATTAAACTAAGTATGCAGCGGAAAATAAATTGACACGGTGATTTGTTTACGAATGGGGAAAACCTACACGGCAAAAACCCCACTAGGTGATTTTAAGGTCATCACTCCCGAGAATCCACTATTATCAAAACAAGCGGTTACAAGTAAAGGAATCCCAGTACCTTATACCAACCTACAGTTGAACCCTTACCCCAATACCCAATTGGACTTGTTCTGTAGTGACAATCTCTCATTTCAATGCACAGCTCCTAGTACGTGACTAACCAATTGCGTGGATCCCAGTATACGACTTGATCACCAACTTGAGAAGGATGTTGGCTGCAAAGTTCTTCTGTTTATCACACGATGAAGATCATAAAGTTGCTTAGTCACAAAACCCTATGGTGCACAAACACAGTAGCTTCTTCAAGAACTAGGGCAAACTAGGTTTTCGGTCACACTTTTCTTCACACTTGTGGAATTGTGCTCTTGTGCAACTTTCATCACCTTTTACGGCCCTTAAAACAATCCTTATATATGTTTAGGGTTGTGAGAAAAGAAAGTCCAAACATACATTCACGGATTGGATGAAACTCAGCTTGAAAAATTGAACTTCATAAATCTCGACAGATACCCTATCTGTCGAGAAGCTGTCGAGACTCGGGCTGAAACAGCTCTCTTAAACCTCGATAGATACTAGCTGTCGAGATTTAATGAACAACACTTTCTCACTTGATTCTTGGACAGACTTGCATGACTTTAACACTTGAACTTGAAACCTTGTTTTTTGAAACATTAAACACATTCTAGATCTACCCAATTACAAGTAAAGTGCATTTTGTCAAAGGATTAGCCAATTATATACAATGTTGACATATGTTCCTAACATGAATCACATATGTCCTAACATTATAGGACTTTTCTAGTGAGTCTTGTGGCTTGTTAAATTAAAACACCATGAATAACCTTATAAAATAATCAAAATTAAAAAATAAAAATAAAATCAGATACATGATATATGTTACAATTAGTCAAGCATAAAGTAGAATATAAACTTGGAAGAGAATGGTACGTCAAAACTGCATGGATGAACAAACCATGCATGCACAAGTCACAGGGAAACGCTCAAGTGAGACTGATACAGATTTGGTAGCACCATCTAGGAAAAAACCACATGTGTTGTCCGAGGAAGGAACACCCTTTAATGAAATGGCGGAGGCTGTGAAGCAGCCCCGCCAAATGCAATGAGTTGCTTATTTTGGAACTGTCGTGGGCTTGAGAACTTTTGTACAGCTAGAGAGCTTGGAGATTTTATCCAGGCAAAAGATCCTTCTGTCGTGTTTTTAGCCGAAATATGGGCAGATGAAGTAAGGCTAAAGGAAATAAAGAGGAATTTAAATTTTGCTCATTTACATTTTGTGGAAAGAATTAACAGGGGCGGTGGTTTAGCCCTGTTTTGGAGAGACTCGATTGACATCCAGGTTGTTTCATCCTCTAAGAATCACATTGATGCTGTAGTTGATAAGGGTAAAGATGGAGTATGGAGACTCACAGGCTTCTATGGTGAGCTAGCAACTCACAAACGGTTTGAGTCTTGGGATTTACTCAGACACCTCAACTCCTGCATGAACCTACCTTGGCTGTGTTCAGGAGATTTTAATGAGCTGGTTCGGAATTCGGAAAAATTGGGGGGTAGCAGCAGAAGCCAAGCACAGATGCAACTCTTCAGAGATGTTATTGATGAGTGTGGTTTTATGGACCTTGGTTTTGTTGGGTCTCAGTTCACTTGGAAGAAGCACTTCACTGATGGGCACTCGGTATGGGAAAGACTTGATAGGGGGTTGGCAAATAATGAGTGGGTACAGAAATTCGCCGGGACCACTGTCCATCATTTAACTTCTTTTTCTTCAGATCATTGCCCAGTTTGGATAGTGCCTAGCGGACTACATCTGTCGGGGGGTGTCAAAAACGTTTCGCCTTGAAGAGATGTGGCTCTCAGAGAAGGGTTGTACTGATACTATTTAGGTTGTTTGGGCTAGTGATGCTCCGACTGGTCCATCCACCAAAGTAATTCACAAGATAGAGAAATGTGGAGTTGAGCTGAAGAAGTGGAGTTTGAAACACTTTGGTAACGTCAGGAAGGAGATAGAGTCCAAGAAAAAACAATTGGTCCAAGCCGAAAAAGAAGCTTTGAGAACTGGGGATAACAAGCGGGTCAGAGAGTTGTTGAATGCCCTTAATGATTTAACTGAAAAGGAGGCTAGAATGTGGTTACAATGGTCAAAGATGCTGTGGGCAAAAATGGGTGACAAAAACTCTAAGTATTTTCACTTAGGAGCTACTCAGAGGTTTAGAAAAAATTCTATCACAAGTCTTCGGAAAGCAGATGGCCTTTGGTGTAATGGGCAGGATGAAGTCTCAGCCACTATAGTGGACTATTACCAAGATTTATTGAAGACCACCAATCCAACAAATTTTGAAGACACCACACAGTTTATTAGTACCACCATCAGCGAGGAAATGAATGCCCAGTTGGTTGCTGCCTTTAATGCTTGGGAAGTCCAGGAAGCTATCAAGCAAATGGCCCCACTCAAAGCCCCAGGTCCAGATGGTATGCCCCCTCTTTTTTACCAGACTTATTGGGATTTGGTTGGTGATAAGGTAACTTCTTCAGTCCTTCACTTCCTCAATTCTGCCTCTTTGCCTGCTAACCTTAATCATACTTTTGTTACACTCATTCCTAAGGTTAAAAATTTGGAGTATGTTTCAGAATTCCGGCCTATTAGCCTTTGTAATGTGTTGCACAAAATTTTTTCAAAGGTGTTAGCAAATAGGCTTAAAAGGATTTTACCAAGTATTTTACTGAACATCAAAGTGCTTTTACTAAAAGTCGCCTAATATCAGATAATATTTTGGTAGCTTTTGAATCCCTACACAGTATGCAGAGACACACAGGAAAAGATGATTATATGGCTATTAAACTTGATATGAGTAAGGCCTATGATAGAGTGGAGTGACCATATCTGGAGTCAATTATAAGGAAGATGGGTTTTGATGATCGATGGGTGAGATTGATGATGATTTGTGTTACAACAGTATCTTACTCCATTTTAATGAACGGAGAACCAAAAGGGATGATCACACCATCTCGTGGTATTAGACAAGGAGATCCTTTATCTCCTTTTCTCTTCTTGTTATGCACTGAAGGGCTTCATGGCCTTATCTCACAAGCAGCTAGCCGGGGTGATATTAAGGGTTATGTTCTTTGCAGAAATAGCCCAAGACTAACGCATCTTCTTTTTGCAGATGATAGTCTCTTATTTTATAGGGCCATTGAATAGGAATGTCAGAAAATTCTTGATATCCTAGAAGTCTATGGCGGCTGTTCCGGACAACATATCAATAGAAGCAAAACCACCATCTTCTTTAGCAAGAATACTTTTGAGGCAAAAAGGGAACACATTAAGCAGGCTTTGGGGGTGCCAGAAATTAAGCAATACAAGAAGTATTTGGGCCTGCCATCTTTCGTGGGGAGGAGGAAAAAAGCAAGCTTTAATTTCATAAAGGAAAAGGTGTGGAGGAAGATGCAAGGGTGGAAGGAAAAATTATTATCACAAGCAGGAAGGGAGATTTTAATCAAAGCGGTGGTTCAAGCGATCCCCACCTACACGATGAGTTGCTTTAAACTACCCTTGGGCTTGTGCAATGATATTGAAAGCCTCATTCGAAAATTTTGGTGGGGACAACGAGAGAGAGACGCAAGATTCATTGGGTGAAGTGGAACTCTCTTTGTCAATTAAAGGCTAATGGAGGTATGTGTTTTAAAGACTTGGCTCTCTTTAATGATGCACTTTTGGCCAAGCAAGCCTGGCGTCTTTTACAAAACAAGCAATCCCTCTTTCACAAAGTATTCAAGAGTAGGTTTTTCCCTACGTGTTCATTCATGGATGCCCCAGAGTGTTCTAGTGGATCGTATGCATGGTGTAGTATACTCCAAGGCAGGGAAGTCCTCAAACAAGGTGCACGTTGGAGAGTAGGGTGGGGTGATTCAATTAAAATCTGGGATAGCCCATGGCTTCCTTCACTAAACCATCCAAGAATTTTGTCACCCATTCTTGAAGGCATGCAGGAAGCTACGGTGGACACACTTATTGACAAGCAATCTAGAACATGAGATATAGATATTCTTAAAGGCTTTTTTGCCCCGTTGGAAGTAGACCTTATTCTCAAGATTCCACTTAGCTTCAACTATGTTGAGGATAAGCTTGTTTGGCCTCATACGGCAAATGGAGTCTATTCGGTTAAATCCGGATATAACTTCCTAGCTAAAGAAAAATCATCACCTTCGCTGGCTGTCTCCCTTCAAGATGATGGTAGAAGTATATGGAAAAAGTTATGGAGCCTTTCGGTGCCAAATAAGATTAAAAACTTCCTGTGGAGAGCAAGTAGAGAAGCGATTTCTGTAAAGAAGAACCTGGTTGCTCGTAAGGTACTTTCTGAGGATATTTGCAATCATTGTCACGTGGCCACTGAAGATGTCCATCATGCACTGTGGGACTGTCATGAACTGTCGGCTTTGTGGGAGGCTGACTCACTGTGGCTGTTTCGAAGAACAAAGAAATTTTCGAATTTCTTTGAGCTAGTAAGCCACGTTTTGGAGGAGAAGATAAACCCGAATCTCTTTGCTACTCTGGTGTGGACTATTTGGTCCCGTCGTAACACACTTCAGACCAGCACCAAGCCTTTCCCACTCTCTCAAGTGGCCCCTTCAGCCTCATAGACCCTTCAGACATTTGCCTAGGCCCTACCGGTCCCAAGAATGCAGTCAGGTGCCTTGCCAAAACAGCAGGTCAGATGGACCCCTCCACCGTCAACGAGCTTAAAGATCAACTTCGATGGTGTCGTATTCTGTGAGACAGACGAAGCGGGGCTGGGAGTTGTTGTTCGTGACCACCAGGGAAGGGTGATGGCCTTCATGTTCGGAAAAACTAGGTTACCATCTTCCTCAGACAAAGTGGAAGCGATGGCAGTGGTTAGAGCCATCTCTTTCGCTCTTGAACTCCATCTACCCTCTGTTATTGTCGAGGGAGATTCGGAGTTGATTATGTCAGCCTTACGAAGTGAGTAGGAGTCCTTTACTTCCTTTGGCCATTTGATTTCCTCAATTAAACAGAGTTTTGAAGTTTTTTCTTATATTTTTTTTTCGCACACCCGTAGGTCGGGTAACTTTCTAGCTCATAATTTAGCTCAGTACGCTAAACATATTGATGCTCTTATAGTGTGGATGGAGGATGTTCCACCACAACTTCACCATGTTCTTGTAACCGACTTTGGTTGATTTAATAAAGTTTCTTCATCTTGATTCTCAAAAAAAAAAAAAAAAAAAAAGTAGAATATAAAAAGTAAGATAGAGGATTTTTATTAAAATTTCTTTTCCAATGAGTTGACACCCATTGTTATACAAAGAGAGTTGGGCAGAAAAACAAAGGAAACTAACGAGTTGGCACCATTATTATACGAGTTAGGCAAAGAGACATAGAGGCAGTGGAGAGAAGAGACTAATTATCGGGGTCGCCCATTAACAAAAAGTTATTTTAAAAAGTTAATAAAAGTCTCCCATTACAATTTTTTGATTGCAAGAAAAGAAGACCCATTATTAGTCCAAGTCTCCCACTCAAGCAGTGAAAATTGAACGCAAAAGGAGGGGAAAAAAAAAAAAAAATTTGGTGCGTCAAACAAGTAGTAGACTGTTTTGTAAAGCACAGGTTTCCAAAAACGTCAAGTCAAGTTAGCATGTAAGCAGGTCGATCTAGAAGAAGTTCTTAAATCTTAACTATTAAATTGAGTGATTCATTCTCAAATTTTTTTTTTTTTGAGTGATTAATCCTTAATTCACAGGTCACTAAACTAATATGATCTAATGAGACACTAAATAAGTGATAAAAAGAAAAATCAAATATTGTTAAGCGTCATCTAAAAATTTTCTAAGCTTAATTTAATACCCTTTTTCAAATATTGTTTGATTTACAGCAATTGTGAATTTTGTTAACATAATTTTAGTCACTGAAAAAGAATAACTGAATAAGAAGACTTAAAGCAAATACAAAGAACATATATATTCATAGAGCAATTTTGTAAATATTTGATGTTTCTTTGTTGGTCATGTTCATTCCTATGAATACCGTAAACTCAAAATCTTTTTTATGCTTTATTCATTTGCAAATTCTTTCACTTTGTGAACAAGTGTGTTGCTTTATAACTTTCCATGTCTTGTTGTCTCTTTTCCTTAGTAATCAATGATGATTCTTCTATAATGCGCGCCTACTAAAGTCCCTCCATGTAATATTTTATATCATCTCTATAAGATTTTTCCACTGCACTTGATTACCCATATGATTTTTTTTCTATGAGTAGTTTTATAAAATTTGAGAGACATCAATTATTTTTGTTTGACTGTTTAACTTGTTCTGTATTCTGGTGGGAACTAAGGAAGTATTAACAGATGCAAAAATGTGGATATCAAGGCTTTACAAAATGTGGACATTGTGTAAATTAGTGTACATCAAGTATCTTGAGTATAAAACAACAATAGCAAACAGAATCATTTGATGATGAAAACTGATGAAAACATGTTAATAAGGTAACGGCGTCACCAAATGTTTCTAATTTCATAAGGAAACCGCGTCGCATGGCTTAAGTGACTCACGAGAAGATCGCTTGTATGTCTATAATTGGTCAAATGTAAAATTGGAGTCGGTTACAAAGCTGTTAGATGACTTAGCTCTAGTTTAGTGAACCCTCTAAAATAATATATATATATATATATATATGCAATTTTTTTTTTTTGACTCCTAAAATAAAATTTTGAACACCCTGACCCTAAATTTTGTTTAAACCTAATTGAAATAAACTTGAAATATAATTATTTAATTGCTATTTTCACAATATTTTTACAATAAAGGTTAAGTGACAAGTTTTAATTGGCTTTTTATCTAAACTCATAAGTGACATCACTTTTTTACATACCTTTAGCAACTTGCTACCTAGATTTTATTGCGTAAATGTTGTATCAGTAGCACTACTCTTAAAATTGCTCTTTTGTTAAAAAAATAAATAAATAAACCTTCTCTGTAGATTCTAGCTTACTATACTATTGATGGTAGAATGAAACGGTTTTTTTCTGCACTTTTCTTCTTTTTCAGCAAAAAATTACAACCAACTGATCTGTACTTACATCTATGATTCTTTTCTCATTCTCTCTTTCTCCCTTTTATGTTTTCTTTCTATCTAATCATGTAGCTTGATAAGTGTTCTACAGTTTTTTGAGTCCAAAAAGTCTTTTAGTGTTTGCTTCAATTCCAAGAGAATGACCACATGTGTGGTTAGAAATCCATACATTTCAAAAGCAAAATCTTATATAAGTTACTATTTTTTTTCCCCTTAGTATCACGTTTACTCCTAGACCTACTCTTAGCTGTGTTACTATTCTTCTTTATCATATATTTTCATTTAATTGATATTACATATGATTATAATAAATTATTATTAATTTGACAAATATTATGATCAGTTATTTATTTATATTTATTTATGCATTCAATTGTTGTTTTCTTACCGATCTTTAAACTATTAATAATTTTTTAAGACTATTGTACAGTATAGTTGTATTGTATACTATTTAAAATACTATGTTAGATTATTGTATGTAATATGACAATTGTATATACAAAAAATAATAATAATCATTTTATTCTTTTACTCCCCATAACAAAATCCTAACTCAAGACACTATTGACCCCTTTAGAAAAAAATCCTGGAGCCGCCACTAGATCTATGATCACGACATTGAAAGCCAAAAATAAAATTGAATTTGTAAATGAATCCATTCTTATACCAAAATTTTCTTCTCTAAAGTTCAATTCTTGGATTGTATTTTAGGCCTTGGTTGTCACAAAATTAATCAACTTTTAATCACTTAATTAATTATGATCTTGATTAAATTGATTAACATATCACATAAGCACAGGTCACATAGATATCAGAAAATAATGACCTAAAACAACAATGAAACTACATGTTTCACAGCAAAAAATCTTAAGGAGGATTTAACCTAAACAATCCTCAAGGCAACATATCCATTAATAGAATTGAAGATTGTAAAATAAACTTAGGCCTAAATCTATTATTACCTCGTGTAGTATTTAATGGCGTGTCCACATGTAATTTCAAATTCTCAGACTCTTCTATTATGGACAATTTCACAAGAATTCTCATATTCGTGACTCTAAGATATTTGCTCAAAGATTTGATACAGCTATGTTAAACTGATTACAGTAACTTTGCTTTATAACTGGATATGATGTTTGCACGTAGTCTCTAGTTGTAGCTTCAAAAGGGTTTGGAAAAACTCCTAATTTGTGTACAAAATGCTACCCACTTTTGTATCCAAAGACATGCTCTCGGGTTTGTATTTATACGTACTTAAGTTCTATCAAAACCCTAAATCAAATTGCTGAGAACCAATCTGCACGAATCTCAATCGGTCGAGAAGTGCAATTCGTCTGGTCGAGACAAGTGGATTTCAACCTATCAAGCTGCAATCAAAATGCAGTCTTCCACTAGTCTATTTTTTGAATTCTCGAGTCTTCAACTATTTAAAACTTGATTTTTCTAGTTCAAAAGATTAATTCAACACAAATCAGCTAGGCAAACTAAGTTATAAAGTTTGTTCATGGTTGCCGATCTAAAAATATAGACTCTACAGATCGAGTTCAATTCATGTAATATAATTCATGTAATATACATTCTCCACATATTAAAATCAATATTTTAAAAAAAAAAATAGACACACACCATCATCATCAAAATTAATAGATTTGTTCTATACCGATCAATAAGGTCCAATGATTTCCTAGTAGTCACCAAACTAGTATGATTATGTCCCTTACAACATTTCAAATATTTTCCCTAATTTGTCTTGTACTGTTCATTTCCACGCGTTTTGACAATTCTAGATAGTAAACGCAATTTGGATTTGTAGAAATTTCACCTCTTTTACTTCTTTTCTTCTTCCACTCTTCCTTATAATCATGCATCCCTTTATATTTTCTTCGCCCCACCGTCCCAATATGAACTTTACTTTTTTATTTATTTATTTATTTATATGTGTTCTTTGTTAGATGATTCGTTGGTGTGTAAATGTATCATTGTATGATCTTTTCAATTTCTTTCATTTTCTCATCATTTAAGATATGTCAAAATGTCTAGCCAAAATGTCTAAGTTTCAAATCCCTTTCTTCCTATTATTGAATTATTAAAATAAAATAAATAAAAAAGGAAAGAGAGATATGTATGATTGATTAGGGCTAAATGTAATTTGTGAATTCATTTTTTTTTATATATATATATATATACAAGATAGAAATTCTACTCTAGCCTAATCTAAGTGTATATGTGTGTAAAACTCGCTTCTGAAGACTTGAACTCTGGCCTTTGCAGTGGTGTAATTTGTGAATACATTATTGGCTAACATATTTGGGAGACATTAGTTTACATTTATTATGACTCCTGTAACAATAATTCTGAAACAATATATCGATATTGATCATTATCAAAATTCAAAATATTTAATTTCCTTAAATTGAAACAACTTTTGCCATCGTACTCACAATTTTGCTCATCATCAATAAAACGCCTATAAATTTGCATTATTTTTATAATAAAAACACACACACACAAAAGTGAGAGGGAAAAGGAAATGGGTTTTAATACAAAGTCACAGCATAAATGGTTTGGCTTACTTCCAGTGCTTTTCAACTAGACATTCAGTTAGTTTCTCTTTAAGATAGAATGATGTGATAGTGAGTTTTAATCTCCACCAAAGGTTTAGTTAGTAAATAATGTAGCAATCTTTCATTAAAACAGAAGGAGATGAACAGTTAACAAACTACTACAGGTAAGCCAAACACTATCACAAACATGATAACTTTTAAGGGAGGATGGTGTAAGTTATATTACATACAATACACTCTCTTAAGCAATAATTTTCATTACTTCAACCTTAAAAAATAATCACTTATCGTCGGTAAGGAACCAAAGATAAGTCACCACAAAACTCAAAAAAAAGTGCCAACCACCCACAATGTCAAGTTGCTTTCATCATTATACTCAAGAATAATGCCTTTATTAGCATCATTTTCCAAAATAAATAAAGCTAATAAAACAAAAAGTATTACAGAGATTTGTTCGAATGCGAGCCCCATTAAAACAGAAAATAATAAAATAGAAAGCATGATTAGTGATTTATGAATAAACAAAGAGTAGAGCCCACCTTCACCCAAAACAATGTAGAGCACACATGAAAGTAGAAAGATGCCAATTACACCTATGTAGCTCATGAGATTCTCATGCCCAAAGACTTAACCAAAAGTTTATCTTATAAATTATGGATTTAAATATGAAAACCTTCTAACTTTCTCTATATAAAGGACCATGGATTTATAACTTTCTTGTCTTGGGTATTTACACACAAGCTGGTTTAGCTAGAAATGAAAGAAGGTGTTTCACAAAATTTCTCAATGGGGTGGCCTTTAGTGAAGTCTTTGTTGTGGGCTTTATTACTCTTTGTTCAAATTCATGAGCATAGAGCTTGTATTGAGGAAGAGAGGACGGGTCTCCTAGAATTGAAAGCCTTTCTAAAATCCCACACTAATTATACCAAGCCCCGTCTACCAACATGGGTTTATGAGACAAAGGATGAGTGTTGTAGTTGGGAGCGGGTCAACTGTAGCACCACACCACTGGTCATGTGATTAATCTCACACTCTCCAATATAAACGAAGAGCAAGATTATGGGAAGGGGACTTGGTTCCTAAATGTGTCCTTGTTGTAGCCTCTCGAGGAGCTAAGAATTCTTGATTTATCTGACAACGGAATTGCTGGTTGGTTAGGAAATGAAGGTATGTGAGCCTTTGCTTCTACTATCATACACACCACTCTCAAAACACACACACAAACACAAAAGAACTTTACGCTTAATAGGAAAGGCTTGGGATCAAGGTAATTAGATTCGATTAAATATCCCACATCAAATTTAAAATATTATAGTTGGTCATCTGCTCTGAATTTGATTAATTAAATTTATTTTAGATGATGAGTCATCTTAATCATTATATTAGATATAATTTCTCTATTCTAAACCTTTTTTTTTTTAATCTCATTTACTCTAAACTTTAAATACAAATATTTAGACAATAAACTTTATATTTGTCAAATATATATAATGGTAATTTATTTAGAAGTATTTAAGGAGCCTCATTATGATGTGTCAAATATTTATGGCGCATGCAAATCATTGTTTTCCATATAACATCATATGTTTACATCACTCCAAAATATAACACATGTTATTGCCGTATGCATTGATTTAGGGACACAAAATGGTTTCGTCTTTCTTTTTAATTACCCTCTCTCAACGTTTATTAAAACCAAATAAAATGGTGCAACAGTCCTTGCAAATTCTCTTATTATTTATATCTGATTTCATTAAACCCAGTTTACGCCAAGCAATGTTTAGAAGTGAAGCATCTTAAATAAACAGTGTTGTAGCACCAAAAATATGGGAGTACTCTATTTAGATGAGCTCTAATTTCTGGTATTCCAGGACCAGCGGCTGTGAAATACATGACTCCCATAACAGCTGCAAAAGATTTACATCCTACTCGCTATCATAATAGATTACATATTTCTATGGGTATAACTTCATATGGAGATGTTTGGTCAATTTGAAAATTCAGTGTATTATTTATGTTCTTTTGGTATTGCATGCCAATGATGCCATACGTTTGGATGAAATTTCTACTAAACTTGATGTGAGTTCTTCTCATTCATAGATACAATGATTATGAACCAAAATTTTAAACTAAGGAAATCATTTTCCCTGACAAAAAATTATTTTGGCTGATTTAATTTGTTAGAGCATGGGAATGGCTACTGTTTTATTCGTTAGCTAGCAGATGAAGTTATAAATTTAAGAAGGTAATGACAGATTATTTTTAATTGATAAATGTTGTCCTCTATAAATTGGTCCTCTAATTCTAGGATGTCTCACCATATTGGTTGTATTGAGACTAAAAGAGACGGATTGACGTCACTCGGACACCATTCTGGTTGTGGGATGTAACTTGTAACTTATAATAATAATAATAATACACGTACAACTACGAAGTAAAGAAAAAAAAATTGATGGCAGTTGGCACCGTTACTAAGGATAAAAAAGCATTACAAGCCTACCAAGCTCTAGCAGCTGCACATTATTTTTAATATTGATGAAATAAAATTTTCTCAAAAAGAAAACAATTTCAAAATTAGAGCTGGATATCATTTTTGTTGGACCGTAATTAGTGAATCATCATTGTGTCAGCTATTTTTGGCTCTATCCCATTTGCTTAATATTGTTTTCCAGGTTGTTATACCATGTTTCTGGTGTTAATGCTAAATCTTCATTTCTTTGACAATACAGTTCCAAGACGATTAAGCCTATACTTACACAAAATGTTCTGTGCCTTCATTAGTACTAAATTGAGCAACGATGGTTAAGCAGGACCCTTTTTGTCCTAAACCTATTGCATTCCTTTTGTTTTTGACCACGTAAATTTAGTACATTAATTTGTCATTTTTTTTGGGTAAATTTCACTAACTACCCCTAAGGTTTGGGGTATTACCAAGCACATCCAAAGGTTTTAAAAAGTGACCAATTTGGTCCTTGGTCACTAACACTGTCTGTGCACCGTTTTATTAAACAATTTTTTTTGGCGTAAATGAACTTTTAGTCCCTATATTTTGACTTTTTTTCATTTTAGTCTCTACATTTTATTTTTACCACTTTTAGTCTCTAAATCAATTAACGCGGGACATTTAAGTCCTTGAAGCACTATTCCGTCACCAAACTAACGGGGAAAGCTGATGTGGCTGACGGATCAATAAAATAATGATTTTTTTTTACACATTGATCAATAAAATAACGGGGAAAGCTCACGTGAAGCACTTACCAAGCAATCTGGCGTGAAGCTCGTCGGGCTCGTGCATGTCCCCTGAAATTCCTCCTGTGACGGCGGTGAGTGGATGAGTCTAGCCGAAGTGGTAAACTGGGAGTTTTGGTCATTTGGTTCCAAGCAACCAATGAGGGGGCTATGTGGGTGAATGGTTGAACTCTGTTTTGGGATATATGAAACAAGGGATGAGGTTAATTCAGTTTGAGAGGTAAAAGATGGCAAAGGACATGTATGATGTACATGCATGGGTTGTACAAGAAGTATTTAAGCCGAGTCTTCCATATGCCATTTTCCAAAAAAGTTAGCAAATTAACACAATGGCATAATACCTTCAACTACATAAACACTATACCACCTCCATACATGAGAAGCTAGCACCAACTTCTACGTATATGCAAAACGAAATGCCAGCTACATAAGACAAAGTCACAACAAGCACCAAAGCCCCATCGGCCCACCACAAACACCAGAAACAAAACTAACAAGTAATACTACTCTAGTCTACTACTATAGCATTCAACTAAAAGTCTAATCCCACACGGCTACAGTCATATCAGATCCAACTTCATCAACATAACAAAATCTTGGAAACGACACACTAGCTCTTGGTCCTGAACTTGGACTCGTCAATGGGGATACCCTCTTCCTTTGCACGTTCTTCTCCGGACCTATCCCCAGTGCTTAGTGTTGGGTGCACGTGACACCTTTGGAGTCCAGCCCACTTGCTTCCCACATGCCTTGTCAAAGCTCATTTATGAGCTTGCTTCCAAAAGTCTTCAAGTTAGTCATGCCTCTTAATGAGACTTGACTCAGGCGTGTCCTACATGCTGAAGAAAGAAAGAAAATTGGGTGAAGCAAAAAGGCATGGGAGAGGTCTGACTTCTCTTATTGAGAAGTGATGCAAGGCGTGTTCCACATGCTGAAAGGAAAAAAGGCTAAGGCCATTCGGCCTTGAGTAAAAGAGCTGAAAAAACAGAGAGTCATTCGGCCATAATTGTGTGAGTTCTAGAGTGAGCAAAAACACAGAGATATTCAGCCACTTGAGGAGGTGCAGTCCGTGTAAAGAAATAGAGAGAAACACAGTGAGAGTGTGAGAGAGTGAAAAAGAAAAAGGAGACATTTTTTCTTTGCTCAAGGTACACACAAGGAAAATAAATTGGTAGAGTTCTCATGGAGTTTTTGAGTGCTACAACCATGAAGAGTTGGAGTATTTAGAGGAAGATTTTGCTACTGGCTTTGTTGTGAGATTGTATTTACTCCTTGAGATTTATTTATTGTATATCCAATTTATTGTGGACTCAAGTTTAGCATAAACTTGATAGTTGTAATCTCTATTTCATAGTGGATATTTTTCGGAGCTGCCCCGTGGTTTTTCCCTCTACACTAGAGGGTTTTCCACATAAGATTTGGTGTTCTTGTGTGGTTGTGTTTATGTGGTGCTTGCTGAAATTTTTGTTTCCATAATATTGCTATTGTTTGGTAGTTATATATTTTAATTCACACATAGACATTGAGGGGATTAGGATTTTTCCCAACAAGTGGTATCAGAGCTTTTGGTTGCTTGGGTTTGACTGTCTTGTGTTGGATTAAATGGAGAATATGAATATGAATACTATGGTTAAACTCTCGGCATCGAATTTTCGATTTGGAGGCCGATGATGGAGGATGTCCTTTATTGCAAGGATTTGCATGACCCTATTAAGGGTGATAGTGTTAAGCCGAGTGATATGTCAGATAGAGACTGGGAGAAATTAAATAGAAAAACTATCAGGTGTATTAGACAATGCATCGATGTCAGTGTTTTTCACCACGTGTCTTAGGAAACAAATGCAGAGGCTCTTTGGAAAAAATTAAGGAATCTTTATGAAAGAAAGACAGCTCAAAATAAAGCTTTTATTGCTAGAAAGCTTGTGAATTTGAAGCTTAAGGAGGGTAAGTCCATTGCTGAGCACCTTAGTGAGTTCCAAGACTTGGTTAATCAGATGGTTACAATGAAGCTAGTAATAGATGATGAGTTGCAAGCTTTATTGCTTCTGAGTTCCTTACCTAATAGTTGGGAGACTTTGGTAGTGTCACTTAGTAATTCTGCTCTGAATGGTGTGTTACAACTTGCCATGGTTAAAGATAGTTTGCTTAATGAAGAAACTAAAAGAAAGGATATGGGCAAGGATATTGCACATGCTCTTGTCACAGAGAACAGGGGGAGAAGTAAGAGTAGAAATTCTAAAGGGCAAGGTAAATCTAGAAGTCGGTCAGAATCAAAAGGAAAATTCAAGTGCTTTTATTGTGATAAAGAATGTCACATAAAAAGGAACTGCAAGGCTTGGAAGAACAAACAGAAAGAGGATAAAAATCAGAAAAGGGTGGATGATGAGAACACTGCTGCTGTTATAGTGTTGGAAGATGAGGTCCTGGCCATAGGACGAGATGATTGTTGTACAGTTTCAGATCTTTATGTTGAATGGGTGATTGATTCAGTTGCTTCCTGCCATGTCACTCCAAGAAAGGAGTTATTCACTTCATACAAAGCTGGAAACTTTGGGAGAGTGAAGATGGGCAATGATAGTTATGCCGACATTGTGGGAATTGGTGATATATGTGTTAGGGCTAACACTGGATACACCCTGGTTTTGAAGGATGTGAGACATGTTTCAGATATTTGCCTGAATTTGATTTCCACTCATGTTCTTGATAAAGAAGGTTATGGAAATTATTTTCGTGATGGAAAATGAAGGCTTAGCAAAGGATCATTGGTGTTTGCTAGAGGGAAAATTTGTTGTACACTTTACAAGACACAAGTAAAGTTGTGCAAGGATGTTGTTAGTGCAGCTCAGGAGGATTCTTCGCCTAAGTTGTGGCATAGGCGGCTGGCTCACATGAGTGAAAAGGGGTTGCAGATCTTGGCAAAGAAGTCTCTCATTCCCTTTGCCAAAGGTACGTCACTAAATCCTTGTGACTTTTGTTTATTTGGTAAATAACATAGAGTTTCATTTAATATACCCTTTACTAGAAAACCCAATGTATTAGATCTTGTTTATTCTGATGTATGTGGTCCCATTGATGTTGAGACTTTAGGTGGCAATAAATATTTTGTTACATTTATTAATGATGCTTCACGAAAGGTGTGGGTTTATGTTTTGAAAACAAAAGACCAGGTATTTGAGCACTTCAAGAAATTTCATGCCATGGTGGAAAGAGAGAAAGGGAAGCCTTTGAAGTGTCTCCGTAGTGATAACGGAGGTGAATACACATCTAATGAATTCAAGAGTTATTGCTCCGAGAAAGGCATTAGACATGAGAAGACAATTCCTGGTACCCCACAGCAATGGTGTGGCAGAAAGGATGAACCGCACTATTGTTGAGAAGATCAGATGTATGTTGAGAATGGCTAATCTGCCTAAGTCATTCTGGGGTGAAGCTGTTGTGACTGCTTGCTACCTAATTAATAGATCTCCATCAGTTCCTTTGGATTTTGATATTCCAGAAAGAGTATGGATAGGGAAAGATGTTTCTTACTCTCATTTAAAGGTATTCGGGTGCAAGGCATTTGTTCATGTGCCTAAGGAACAAAGATCAAAGCTTGATAGCAAATCCACTCCTTGTATATTTGTTGGATATGGAGATGCAGAATTTGGCTATAAGCTATGGGATCCAAAAGAAAAGAAGATGATCAAAAGTCGAGATGTAGTTTTTCATGAGAATGAAAACTTGGCAGACTTTGAGAAAATTGAGAAGCCTAAAGCTATAGTTGAAGGTGTTCCTAATCTTATACCTACCTCTTCTTCTTTAGATAATGCCACAAATAGGGAAGAGGTACAAGATGAGAATTATGATGATGAACCAACTGAATTTGATGCTGATGAGCCAGCAAGTGTTGATGGTGATGATGTGACAGATACAGATGGTGTTGAGCAGGGGGAGCAGCCTCCTCCACTAGAGATGGTAAAACCTCAAGTGAGAAGGTCTACTAGAGAGCGTCGTCTATTGACTAGATACCCCACTTCTGAGTATACTATGATTACTGAAGAGGGGGAGCCAGAAAGTTTTCAAGAAATACAGTCTCATAAGGATAAGCAAAGCTGGTTGAAGGCTATGCATGAAGAGATGAATTCTTTGAATAAGAATAAGACTTATGACTTGGTGGAACTTCCTAAAGGCAAGAAGGTACTGAGAAACAAATGGGTGTTCAAGCTAAAGAAAGATGGTGACAAGTTAATGAAGTATAAAGCTCGATTGGTGGTTAAGGGTTTCAGTCAAAAACAAGGAATTGACTTTGATGAGATAATTTCTCCAGTAGTCAAGATGAGTTCCATTCGAGTAGTTCTAGGATTAGTAGCTAGCTTGGATCTTGAGCTTGAGCAACTTGATGTGAAGACTGCTTTTCTTCATGGTGATTTGAAAGAAGAAATCTACATGGATCAGCCAGAAGGATTCAAAGTAAAAGGGAAAGAACATATGGTTTGCAAGTTAAAGAAGAGTTTGTATGGCTTGAAGAAAGCTCCAAGACAGTGGTACAAGAAGTTTGACTCATTCATGGTGGGTCACGGGTACACGAGGACAAATGCAGATCATTGTGTGTATGTCAGAAAATTTCCCAATGGTAAATTTGTTATTCTTCTGCTATACGTAGATGATATGTTGATAGTAGGACAAGATGCAGGTGTGATTGGAAATTTAAAGGACTTGTTCAAGTCATTTGATATGAAAGACTTGGGTCCTGCAAGGCAAATTTTGGGTATGCAGATTCTACGTGACAGGAAAGCTAAGAAGCTATGGTTATCACAAGAGAAATATATTGAGCGGATTCTTGAAAGGTTCAATATGAAGCATGCCAAGCCAGTCAGTACACCTCTTGGTGCTCATTTCAAGTTAAGAAAGAGATCTTGTTCTTCATCAAAGAAAGAGAAGGGAGACATAGCATCAACTATTTATTCCTTTGCAGTTGGGAGTTTGATGTATGCTATGGTTTGCACATGGCCAGACATTGCTCATGCAGTTGGTGTTGTTAGCAGGTTCATGGTTAATCCTAGTAAAGATCACTGGGAAACAGTGAAGTGGATCTTTAGGTACTTGAGAGGTAGCTCTAAATTGTGCTTGATTTTTGGTGATTCTAAACCAGTTTTGGAGGGTTATGTAGATGCAGATTAGGCAGGTGACCTTGATGGTAGGAAATCTACAGCGGGGTATTTATTTACTTTTGCAGGGGGAGCTATATCATGGCAGTCAAGATTGCAGAAGTGTGTTGCCTTATCTACAACTGAAGCTGAGTACATTGCAGCTAATGAAGCAGGTAAAGAGATGCTTTGGTTGAAACGATTTCTCCAAGAATTAGGTTTGAAGCAAGATGGGTATGTAGTTAATTGTGATAGTCAGAGTGCTATAGACTTGAGCAAGAATTCTATGTACCATTCATGCTCGAAGCACATTGAGGTGAGATACAATTGGTTGAGACTAGTTGTTGAACAACAGTCATTTAAATTAGAGAAGATTCACACAGATGAAAATCCAGCTGACATATTGGCCAAGGTTGTGTTTAGAGAGAAGCTAAAGCTTTGTGTCGAGTTGGCCGGCATGAATTCTAATTGAAGACTTGGGTTGAAGATCTCCTCCGTAGTGTGCTGGAGGAGGAGATTGTTGGGTGCACGTGACACCTTTGGAGTCCAGCCCACTTGCTTCCCACATGCCTTGTCAAAGCTCATTTATGAGCTTGCTTCCAAAAGTCTTCAAGTTAGTCATGCCTTTTAATGAGACTTGACTCAGGTGTGTCCTACATGCTAAAGAAAGAAAGAAAATTGGGTGAAGCAAAAAGGCATGGGAGAGGTCTGACTTCTCTTATTGAGAAGTGATGCAAGGCGTGTTCCACACGTTGAAAGAAAAAAAGGCTAAGGCCATTCGGCCTTGAGTAAAAGAGCTGAAAAAACAGAGAACCACATTCGGCCATAATTGTGTAAGTTCTAGAGTGAGCAAAAACACAAAGATATTTAGCCACTTGAGGAGGTGCAGTCCGTGTGAAGAAATAGAGAGAAACACAGTGAGAGTGTGAAAGAGTGAAAAAGAAAAAGGAGACATTTTTCTTTGCTCAAGGTACACACAAGGAAGATAAATTGGTAGAGTTCTCATAGAGTTTTTGAGTGCTACAACCATGGAGAGTTGGAGTATTCAGAGTAAGATTTTGCTATTGGCTTTGTGGTGAGATTGTATTTACTCCTTGAGATTTATTTATTGTATATCCAATTTATTGTGGACTCAAGTTTAGCATAAACTTGATAGTTATAATTTCTATTTCATAGTGGATATTTTTCGGAGCTGCCCCGTGGTTTTTCCCTCTACACTAGAGGGTTTTTCACGTAAGATTTGGTGTTCCTGTGTGGTTGTGTTTATGTGGTGCTTGCTAAAATTTTTGTTTCCATAATATTGCTATTGCTTGGTAGTTATATATTTTAATTCACACATAGACATTGAGGGGATTAGGATTTTTCCCCAACACTTAGACCACCCTTGCGACCTATCTCCTGGTACCCTTCTGTTCCCAGCTGCTTCCTCCTAGTTTGCCCTCCTCGGCTCCTCCCTTTCATTACGCAAAACCAACAAAATTAGCAAAATTAATATTATATTAACCAAGCCTATACCAAAGTAATTATCTAAACAACACCATCTAAGAAGTTTTTGGGTTCAATCCACTAGACTATCCATTATAGAATTTCTGGGAGTTTTTATGAATAGAGAGTTAAATAGTTGACTAAAAATTTGAAACACCAATTCCTTATATATCAAACCAGCAATGAAATAGGCACATACATTGCTTACATGTATGTATAAAGAGCTAAATTGCTAGTTAATTAACCTTTAGCGAGGTGTTCTTGGGCTTCAAGGCTTTTGCCACCGGTTCGACCAGGGACTACAGTCTCTCCTTGCCTAGCCCTGGTGTCAAGTACCTGTCTTTTCTACTGAGAAGACATATTGCTCGATCTCTATTTTGCTTTTTTTGCTAAGACATATTGTACAACCCATGCATGTACATGTCCTTTACCATCTTTTACCTCTTAAACCGAATTAACCTCATCCCCTGTTTCATATATCCCAAAACAGAGTTCAACCATTCACCCACATGGCCCCCTCATTGGTTGCTTGGAACCAAATGACCAAAACTCCCAGTTTACCACTTCGGCTAGACTCATCTACTCACCGCCGTCACAAGAGGAATTCCAGGGGACATGCACGAGCTCGACGAGCTTCACGCCAGATTGCTTGGTAAGTGCTTCACGTGAGCTTTCCCCGTTATTTTATTGATCTATGTCTAAAAAAAATCATTATTTTATTGATCTGTCAGCCACATCAGCTTTCCTCGTTAGTTTGGTGATGGAATAGTGCTTCAAGGACTTAAATGTCCCGCGTTAATTGGTTTAGGGACTAAAAGTGGTAAAAATAAAATGTAGGGACTAAAATGGAAAAAATTCAAAATGTAGAGACTAAAAGTGCATTTACGCCTTTTATATTTTCTTTTCTTCATCTCACCCTTCAGGCCGAGCACTCCCTTCTTTCTATCTTTCCGATCTGGAGCCTTCTCTAGAAACCAAACACCAACCATGTCAAAAACACACGCTTATAAAGGAGGCAACCTAATAATCAAAATCTCACATAAAACACAACCTAATATTACCCAAAATCAGAAAAAATATCACCAAAACAACACAGACCCATTTGCCAAAACCTCCTAAAATACCTCAAATCTCATCCTCCATCCTCAAATACTCCCCAATATCAACCGAGTGAAGCACCACAATCCCATTGGGATCCAACTTCCTACAATCCTGAGTACTCTTAGCCGAAATACCAAACCCAAGAGGCACATCCGACATTGAAAAAACCACAACCCCATCACCAGGAGCAATATTCTCAGTAATCCTCCCCAACCCACCTTTCAAAACTTGGTTCCCATACAAAAACACCATCTCCGAGGTGGGTTTGAGCCAAACCTTGTGTTTTGCATTAGCAGCCAGCAAACTCAGCGACTGGACCGTGAAGTGGAAGCTACAGCCATGGGTGTACTTGCTGATACACATGCCCAGAGAGACGAGGTTGTTTCGAGCGACGTTGGTGGCGCGTTTGACCAAGGACTCGCTCACGTAGTAGACCTTGTTCTTGTTGATGCGGAAACAGTAGCGACTTGGGTTGGAGTCAGGGCCTTCGTAGGAAGGGTTTTCAACGATGTTTTTGAGGTTGTTGACATGGTTGGTGTTTGGTTTTTGGAGAAGGCTCCAGATTGGAAAGACAGAAAGAAGGGAGAGCTCGGCGTGAAGGGTGAGATGAAGAAAAGAAAAAAAAAATTGTTTAATAAAACGGTGCACAGAAGGTGTTAGTGACCAAGGACCAAATTGGTCACTTTTTAAAACCTTTGGATGTGCTTGGTAATACCCCAAACCTCAGGGGTAGTTAGTGAAATTTACCCCTTTTTTTATAGATAATTTAGATCATGATTGTATGTAACATTCATAAGAGGTGTGTTTTTGAAGTCCAAGATATCATACTTGCAACTAAATCTTGATTTAAATTTAATATTTATTGTAATTGCTTTCTTCCATTTGTATTGCTTTGTTTCGATACTGGGTGTGCACTGTGCACAAGAGAATAACTAATTGCTAAGACCATTTCGTCAACAATTTAATAATCAACTAAATACCAAATCAAAATTCTTTGATTGAAGATTTTAACTAAATGCCAAAACAAAATCAATTAACAAAATCATATGTATTGCATTGCTTTTCTTGCATTGCTTTGGGGTTAAATATAGCATCAAAAATCTACTTTTCTTTAACTATCATGGTTGGAAAAATCTCACTATATTTTATCTATAGCATATTTGTTTATAATTCTAAGGCCCTGTTTCGGAGGAGGGAATGGAATGGAATGGAAATGAATGAAAAGAATAATTTTAGAATATTTTCCCATTCCCTTGTTTGGGAGTTTTAATGGAGGGAATGGAAAGCCCATTCTCTTATTTGGGAGTTTAAGTGGGAGGGAATGGAATGGGTAGGAGGGAACACTCATTCCTTTCTATTCTCTTAAAACCTCAAATTTTCATTCCCCCCGAAATTGGGAGGAATGGGAGGGAATGAAATTAGATTTAATGATTTTTTTACTAAAACTCCCAAAATACCCCTATATATTCAATCCTTTATTTTAAAATAGGGGTCTAATAGTAATCTTGTCATAAAATGATTCCATTCCATTCCATTCTCTCCATGTTGCTCCCAAACAAGATTACTTACATTCCATTCATTTTCATTCCTTTCCATTCCTTTATTTTAAAACATCCAATCAAGGTTACTTAATTACATTCCATTCCATTCTTTTCCATTTCTTTCCCTTACTTAAATACATTTTATTCCATTCCATTCATTTCCATTCCCTTATGATCATTCCATTCCATTCCCTTATGAACTCACAAATGGAGCCTAAAAGATCACAAATTTTAATTTGAACAAAAAGGAAATTAATTGCTTTTTTTTATTTGTTATAATATATAGAGAACAATTTTTTTTCATAATATCAAAATCTTGAACAAAAAGGAATGAATTTTTTATTCCTTACCGTAGGTAGAGAACACAACGTTTTCATTAGTTACAAAAAGAAAACAACATGACATCTTTTATTTTAGTTTAAAAAAATAAAAATAAAAACACTTTTCTTTTGGTTGGTTTTGCAAAGGTTAAGATAAATGAATTTTTAAAAAATTAATAGTTCAATACATCTAAAATGAAATATTCTTATGAAAAAATACCTTATTATAGTACTTTGTTATATTATAGCATTTCATTTAAATAAATAAAAAAATAAAAACCATGCCAAGCACTAGTCAAAAGCTAGCTATGTGTAACATGTTAATATTAGTATCTACTTTCGACATTAAAAAAATAAGAAAAATAATATCCACATTTTAGACATGGTGTATAAGGTGGAGAAACTATTGGTGTACCAAATTATCCCTTCTCAAACTCAAATGTTTTATACTGTTGAAGCACCTACGTTGTAATAACAGAAAACAGCTTAAATTTTGATTCATATGCATATATATAAAAGTGATTTTGAATAGCAAGTTGTCAACATATATTCTTAAATTTAAGTTGGAATGAATTTGGCAAGGAAATTTAAGATACTTAGGTGCCCTCCTAGTTCTTAAATAAGTTTCAATAATATGGAAGGGTCTCTTTTTAGCAACCGTAAGTGCATATTTAAATTTTCTTCCTCAAGAATACCATGACGAAGTTTAGACAAAACAGAAATTTACTAACCAATTTTACCTCTATTGACATTTACTTTCTTCATTTTAAAAAGCACAAAATGCTTCAGTGCAAAACAAAATGCTTGATACATGCAAATGATTGCGGAAGTATGCCTTCAATATTTACTGTGCATTTTAGCCCAATTTTTTTGCCCATTCAAATATGAAATGTGTTATTCTACTAGATCTTCCCTCCATACTGTTAGTTTCAATCTAACAAATGGATATCTATTCACCGGTGATGTAGAACTGGTTAATTTAAGCAACTTGGAGGTCCTCAACTTGAGTGGAAATTGTCTTAATGGAAGCCTGCCATTTAAGGGTAAACATTCCTATCATCTATTTTAACTACAAGAATAATTTTCATGTGACAAAAAGTTCTTTTAGTATAAGCCAATATTTTAAATATTTTCTCTTGATACTATCTATCGTCAATTCTCCTTGTGGATATGGCAAACTTCAGCAGTTTAGAGTATTAGATTTGAGTTTAAATTATTTCCCTGGAAGTATTTCTCCATATATCGGAGCATTATCTTCTCTCAAGGCTATGGGTGAGTTTGGTTGGGCTTTTTGAAAAAGTGTTTTTTGATAAAAGTGGAGTTTTCAAAAAGTGCATAATGAAAAAATGCTTTTTCAAAAAGCTGGGTGTTTGGTAAAAACAGTTAAAAAGTGTTTTTTGAAAAAGCTGAGTGTTTGGCTAGCACTTATAAAAGTGGCAGTTTGAGAGATAAATTACCAAAAAGGAAAATGTATATATAAGGGAGTTTATTTCATACTTAAATACATATTGTAAAATTATTTTTTGGCCACCAATATTAGCTAATAATAACCTACCACTTAAGATTTATTGTGAAAGTATTGTGAAAATATTGTGATAAAAATTAATACTGATTTTAATTTGAACATACTATTAAAATTATTTTTTTCTCACAAATATTAGCTAATAATAACCTACCACTTAAAATTTATTGTGAAAGTATTGTGAAAATATTGTGATACCATTTCCTTCTTCTTTTTTTCCTTCTTTTTTTCCCTCTTTTTTTATCCTCCACACACGTACCGCATTTCTTTCTTCTTCTTTTTTCCCTCTTTTTTTCTCCTCCACACACGTACCCTTACACTTTTCTTTTTTTACTTCTTTCCTCTTTTTATCCCTACCACTTCCTCCAAACTCCAAAACGTTCCAGCTCTCCTTCTTCCCTTTTTTTTTTTTTTTTTCCTCTAAGCACTTCGTCCGCAACACCCATGCAATTCTTCACCCTGATCTTCTTGATTCTTTTCTTTTTCTCTAAATTCAACCACTTACAAACGGGATGATTCAGATCGAGAAGATTGGATCAGAGCAGAGCAAACGTAGATGGGTACAAACTCCATTTGAAAGATTTTGCTATATTCTGATGTTTTTTTGTTTTGCATTTTGAGGAATCCTAATTTGCAAGGGATTGATTTTTTTTTTTTTTTTTTCCTTAGCTGATTTGGGAATTTGTTATAGATTTTTTTGTGTTTGGATTTGGAAATTTGTTATTGAGAGGGCAGAGGGCAGAGCAGGGAGATGAGAGGAATGAGGAATGGTGTGAAGCTTATCTTTTGATTTATCAAAGGGTAATTTGGTAATTGCCCTGTGAGTCCAATGGATATAAATCAATGCACACGGGCTTTTTCCAAAATGGAGCTCTAAGCTCCTTTCCCATCCTGCGTGTTCTCTTCACAAACCCAAAACGCAACTTTTTCCAAAAAGTTGCGTTTTGGTCTCAGCCAAACAGGCTTTGGACATTGGCTTTTTTCAAAACGGGCTTTTTGGGCTGAAATAGTGGAAACAAATGGGCACTATATCATTATATTTTGTTGGACTTAATGGAACCTTACCCATTCAAGATAAGAATCTACTATGAAATTGAACTTTGAAAATTTGTTAATTTTACTTGTTAATCTTCTAAAATTGAATAAGAGTGTAAAAACTAAAAACAGGGGAAAGTGAATGGTTGATATAGAATAGATCTCAAAAGCTAGTTATACGCAACATGTGAATATTAGTATCTATTTTCCACATTAAAAAAAGAAAAGAAAAAGAATATCAACATTTTAGACTTGGTGTATAAAGAGTGGAGGAACTATTTATGTACCAAATTCATCCCTTCTCAAGTTCAAATCTTTTAGTTATATTGTTGAAGTACCTACATTGTAATAATAGAGAACAACTTAGAGTTTTTTTTTTTTTTTTTGGAGAAACAAAACAACTTTTGTACGTTTTTAGACCCCTTAACACTAGTTGTTTAACCTAGTTATTTAGCCAAGTTATTACTTAAATAAATTATTTAGTTTTAGGTTAACACAATAAAATCATATCAAGTAAATAATGCGAAAAGATAAATAATACAACAATATGATAACCTAGGAAAACCTAACCTGTAAAAAACCTGGAGAGGATTTAACCTAACTATTCTCAAAGTAAAAACAGATCCACTATGAAAGAATTGAAGTTTGTACAATAGAACTTAGACCACTAACATTCTATTGCTACCTCGAGTAGAAAACTTACTACCACGACCACATGACAGCTCTGAGTCCACGGACTACTTCTTTCTTTAATTTGCTGCAACCACAAGTTCTCCTACTTGTGACTTTGAGACTTCACTCAAAGGTTTCAAATCTTCTTTAAAGTTATTTATGCAGCAACTAAAGAGATCATCAAGTTCTTGACGCGAATCTTGATCTTGATAATTCTATGTGTGTGTATGAAGGTAAACACCTCTCAGATCTCACAGAAGATTCAACACACAACTCTCCAAAGACTTCTAAAACATAGCTAGGGTTTTTCCTTTTATACTTGGAGTAAAACACAAAACCCTACACGTCAAACGGGCTTGGGCTGAATTGGAATTTCTGCAGAAAAATAAATCTGCACGTGGTTTGATTGATCGAGTCTAATTTTCGATCGATCGAGCCTTGCAGATTTTGTCCAATAATTTCTGCAATCATTCCATTTCAATTTTACAATTAATCACACTTTGAGCAAGCCTAAACCTAGACTCTATGTTTTTAATTAAGGTTTGCCAACATATTACAAATTGAAGTTCTAATACATTAGTTCCTAAAGTCTTAGAATCTAACAGCTTAGAGTTTGATGCATATGCTTTTATTTTTATATATATATATATATAAATATATATATATAAGTAATCTTGAATATTAAGTTGTCAACATATATTCTTTTAAAATACAACCCATCGATAATCTAATTTGAATTTCACATTGTGGTTTTTGAGGTGATCCCAAAAAAAAAGAAAAAAAAGAAAAAAAAAATAAGGGAAGTGATATTGAGAATCTTATAAAGGGGTAGAGGGGAATGAGAATTTTGAAAATCTTATAATACAGTACACACTCAAAAAGGCTCAACTCTTAAGCGTGTAGCACAAAGCTTTCAATGTGGGATTTACCTAGTTAATATTTTTTTTTATATATATAATGTGAGAGACTGCGCCCCCGGCCCCTTTTTTTAGGATGTTGGGCCAAACTCACATGAAAGGGTGGAGTCGTGTTATTGCCTCTCAAAATGGAGGTTCGACTAGTTTTATTTTCCCCTTTAGATTAAGGGTTTTACAATGGAGTCGCCACTTATTTAATTATTGGAATAAATAAGAAAACCAAAATTGAAAAATTCCTCATTTTATTTATTTGAAATTGAATTTACATTGATCATAGGAAATTACATGGCTTTGGTTCTAGATACAATCTAAGATAAAGTACATGGCTTTGTTTCCTAGTTACAATCTAAAAATCAAAAATTACATGGATAAGCATTTGATCTACTAACCTTTGATCTAAGTTTGGAGGCTATGTTACAAGGTGGGAAGGTGTTAGGCACCCACCTTGCCCGGTGAAACCGATCTTCTAGACTATGGTGGCCAACATTCATATCATATCATCCAATATGTCAATCAATTTACATGTTGAATTTAATGTGTGTGCATGTGATAAACCCTAATTCAATTTATTAAGCATTGCATTTGGATTGAAAAATAAATTCTAGTGAAAGTTTGTGGATGGTGATAACCTAGATTCAAGGATTTGAAAAAATTATTAAACAAACATGTTTTTCATATTTTTTATGTGGATTTAAGATTAAAACTAGTGATATGCATGAACATGTGATGAACAACCAAGAACATGTGAAGAACATTCAAACATATTCAAGGGAATTTAAATAATTACTATCATGCTTTAATCTTAAATTCTCATCATGGCAACATAAACAAACAGTTAGGGAAGGGGATTATACCTTCATGCAAGATCCATATGGTGGAGGAGGGGACTCTTGATGGAGGTTCTAAGGGTGGAGGAAAAGAAGAGCTAGGAGAGGGAGAGTGAGTCTCACTCAATACCTTGAGTTTCAGGAAGACCAAGATATAACAAGACTACTCAACTTCACTAGAACTCAAAAGAAGAGAAGAGAGAGGGGGTTTTTTCGTGTCTTGGGAATGAAGGAGAGGGGTAGTTTATATAGTAGTGGTGGAGGAAATATGAATGGAAGACCATTTAATGAGGGTTGACAAAGAATCATGAACCTAAACCTCATTTTAGTTTTGGGGGAAATCTGGTGCATTAAATGGAAAGATTGGTGGGAGTGAGGAGCAAGCCAAAATTCGGTTTTCCCGTAGCTGTTATAACAGCTTGTAGAGTCAACTTCGAATAATCATATCTGACTCAATTCTGATCGTAATTGTCTTGTTCTTATGCTCAAATTGAAGCCCCGGATGTCTAGTTTCTGGGAAAATTAACCTCATTCACAGATTCAAAATATTCTGAGAGATATTAATGAAATGGTGAGCAGAGGTCATTTGTTAGAAAATGATTTCAGCACAATTAACATTAATAGGTCCCAAATTAGCTCCCAATTAACATTAAATGGCTCCAATCATTCCCATTTCAGACTTAATTAGTTCCAAATTTACTCTAATTAAAAGATAATTGTACAAATTACTCATTGAATAATTAATGTTTAACTATCTAATTAATTAGGTGTATGCAACCTCAGCATAAAATGTAGTCCTAATCAATCAAATGATGACACATCATTGATCTCAAATTGATTACACTTATAACCAATTGAAATCAATTGTTCATAATCACATATAGTCGGACTCAATTTGTAATAGTGCATCTCAGCCATTAAAACTTGATTTGATGATAACTTTCAATCTGGTGGTCCGATTAGGGCTTATGACCAGTCGATTTGATTATTACAACATCAAGATCATTTTGGTGAAATGATCTTAAGGATCTAATGACTAGAATCAAGATGCATATTTCCAAGGCGAAATTATCATTTTACCCTTCATGTGAGGTTAAATGCGGGTTGCAAAATAGGGTGTCAACATATAAACATACAGGGGTAGAGGGAAAAGAATTTTTGAAAAACTTACAATATGGTACACACCGCAAAATGACCTTACTCTTTTTTGTTTTGTTAAAAGTCAAAAGGGCCTGAATCTTTGAACATGTAATGCAAATAATTATTTTAGTTTTCCTTTGGTTATTGAATAATTGCTTTACACATATAGTATTTTATTGCTTTTACTTGTGCGTTATGATCAACAAACCAGTTCTCAAGAACATGAAATGACGACAATAACTGCCAATCATTACAAAAAGTTAATAAATAAATTGTATTTTATATCCTTCATTACTTGTGTTTTCTTACAAATAAATGCTTGTAAAATTAAATTGTAAATTGTTACTTATTTTGATATTGTCCCTTACTCATGCCTTCTCACTAATTGATAATTGCTACTATTACCAGTGCTTTATCTTTTCTAAAACTGCTACTACACCAACGGAAAATTATTGCGTACTCCCGGAGTACCATAAATACGTACTCCCTCTTCTCACATGAATGGTGGATCCCACTAATTAATTCATGGTGGGACCCACCATTCATGTGAGAGGGAGAAGTACGCATTTATGGTACTCCAGGAGTACCTAATAATTTTCCCTACGCCAACACCTATAATAACGTTGGGCTTTGACGTAGACTTGGTCTTGCTCTTGGCTTCATAAATAAGAAAGGCAGACAATTGCCCACAATTCATATTTATATGACTTACAATCATAAAACTTGACACCTATCCAAAATTAATAAAAAAAAATAAGGATGGTAATAGGGGCTGTGTGGTAATGATTGTTCCAGAAAACATATTTGATTCCTGATAGTTCAATTAATCAATGAATGTTTCTTGTATTACAATTACTGTGCTAATCATGGTTTTAAAAACCGGATCGGACCGGCCGGTCCGACCGGTTCAACCGAGAACCAAGAGCCAATCCGGTCCGGTTAAAAGCCCCAAAACCGGTCAACAACCAAAAAACCGGGCAAAAACTGGGGTTGAACCGAAAATTAAAAAAAAAACGGTTCTATCTCCGGTTCAGTTTTTAAAACCATGGTGCTAATGAATAACATGATATGACACTCTTTTCTCATTTTGTTAATAAATTTAACAATGGATTTTTTTTTTTTTTTTTTTTTCAGAATCCAATTGTTTGTCTAAACTGAGCAAGATAACAGATTTAAATTTAAGGGATAACTACTTTGACAATAAAATTTTATGATCCTTAGGTGCCCTCCCAGTTCTTAAGTCTCTGGATCTAAGTTTCAATACCTAATGTTTTTGATATATGCAAATGCTAGTAATAGTATGCCTTCAACATTCAATGGGCATTTTAATCGAAAATTTTGTCCATTCCAATATAAAAATGTATTTAGTTCTACTAGATATTTATTTTGTACTATTGGTTTCTAGCTGATATATGAAATTATGAGTATCTCTTCACCGGTGATGTAGAACTGGTTTATCTAAGCAACTTGGAGGTCCTTAATTTGAAATATAATCGCCTTAATGGAAGCCTACCATTCAAGGGTAAACATTCCAACATCTATTTTTAATCTCATATATGAATATCTCTTCAACGGTGATGCAGAACTGGCTTATTTAAGCAACTTAAAGGTCCTCATCTTGGCGGGTAATGGCCTTAATGGAAGCCTACCTTTCAAGGGTAAACATTCCATCTATTTTTAATGATTTTCCCTCAATTAATCGCCTTAATGGAAGCCATTGTAAAAGACTTTCTCCTAACACTACTATCGTTATTTCTCTTGGTAGATATGGCAAATTTCAGCAGTTTGGAGATTTTAGATTTGAGTGTAAATGATTTCACTGGAAGCATTACTCCATATATCGGAGTGTTATCTTCTCTCAAGGCTATATCATTATCTAATAATGAACTCAATGGAACTTTAATCACTCCAGGTAAGAATCTACTATAAAATCAGGTATTTACAATTTTGATTAGGAGTGTGGGAACAATTATTGAAAGAGAGTGGTTGATAACTTGATACAGATCAATCCTCATTAGCTGCAACTTGGAAGCATAACATTCGAACATCCACTTTTTCTAAACGTTGAAATTATTTTACTCCCCACTTACCCAAAAAATAAAAATTCATTGTAATCGCACAGGACCGACTCTACCCTTTGTTAATTCATAATCGAGCCAATTTTCCTAAGGCGGCCGCATAGAATAAGGTCCTATAATTTTGGTCCTACAGCAGTACAATATTATATTTTTGTAACAATTTTAAATAAAATATGTCGGATACTTATTTATTGATTTTTTTTTTTTTTTTTTGAAAAGTGACAAAGCTTAGCTTTTTTTTTTTTTTTTTTTACATCTAAACTTATCTCCTACCTAAAATAAATTATAAGAAAAAAAATTAGGAGGATTAGACATATTATCAATTATAAATAAGTTGTTAACAAAACTTGAATACAAAAATTTAATTAGTAATTTTGCGTTTGAAAAACAAAAGTGATGAATCTTAAGTAAAAACTTATAGTATAGAAATTTATATAAACAATATTAAATTGATATCGAAATATAAGAGAATATTTGACTTAAAATTGTCTTCTTAAGCTTCAAATCTTATTGAGGCAATAGCGTTATTTCGCATATTAATTAGATTGTGTTGTTGATTCTTTCGGTGGCACAAGTTTAGGATAGACACCGCTAATCTTTTATTGCTTTTGATAGAGTTTTGTGCGCTAAAGAAACTTGAAGAGATAGAGCTTGCCGGTAATTCCTTTGAAGGGATGCTTCCTCCATGCCTAAACAATTTGTCATCTCTTTCGTACTTAGATATATCCTAGAAAGCACGGACGCGGCTGGGAGGGTGCCACACCCGAGTCCAACGCGGCCCGACGCAGGACGTGGCGTCCGACGTGGTTGCCCGCGCATCGGTGCCGCGTCTGAGTTTTTTTTTTTTTTTTTTTTTCTTCTCGGATTCGCGCCGTCTCGGCTCAATTCGCGCCGACGTGGCTAGATTCGCGCCAAATTGGCTTCGATTCGCGCCGAACCGGGCTGATTCGGCCAGAATCGGGCCGTATCGACCATATTGGGTCATATCGGCCGGCGACCGAAACGGCCGATACGGCCGAAACAGGTCGGAAACGGCCGAAATCGGCCTTGAAACTAGCCGGAAAAGCCGAAATTCTCACCTCAGAGGCATAGTAATGTGTTTCTTGCCTTCTTCTTTCTTTGTTTTGTGAATCAAGACATAGTAATGTGTTTTTAAAAAATATTTTAATAGTAAAAATATATAGAAAATATAAATAAAAATATTTTTAATAATTTTTTAATCGCCAAGTCCCGCCGCACCCGCACCCGCACCCTACTTTTTCAAAAATTGCCGAGTCTCGCACCCGTACCCGCACCCGCACCCGAGTCTCGAAACGCACCTGTGCTTCATAGGATATATCTGGCAACTGGTTCAATGGAAACTTGTCTTCATCTCCAATAGCCATCCTAACATCCCTTGAGTACATTGATTTGAGTTATAATCTTTTTGAAGGTTTATTCTCATTCAGTTTATTTGCTAATCACTCCAAGCTTAAGGTGATTCAATTTTTGAGTGATAACAACAAACTTGATATAGAGACTGAGAATCACAGTTGGGACCCTTTGTTTCAATTAAAGGTCTTACTTCTTAGTACTGTCTAATTGTAATCTCAACAACCCCAACGGCAACTTTCCTAAGTTTCTCTTGGGCCAACATGAATTGGAAGTCATTGATATATCTCACAGTAAGTTGAATGGAAGCTTCCCCATATGGTTGCTTGAAAGCAATATTGGACTACAGCGGTTAAATCTCCGAAGTAACTCTTTCATGGGCGGGTTTCATTTGCCATCAGATCACTACACGAATCTTCGTTGGTTGGATCTCTTAGACAATCACTTTGATGGGAAACTTCAAAAAAACATCGGAAAGAGGATTCCAAAATTAGAATATCTAAATTTATCCCAAAATCAATTTGAAGGTAATCTTCCATCCTCAATAGGTGACATGAGTAATTTATGGCTTTTGGACTTGTCCTTCAATAATTTTTATGGAGAGGTACCAATGGAATTGTTTGCTAATTACACCCTCTGGGGAATTTTGAGGTTATCTAATAATAACTTTCACGGAGAAAATTTTCTCAAAGCACCTCAACCTATCCTTGGATTTTTTAGAATTGCAAAATAATAATTTCACAGGCACTCTTCCAGTTGTACCCCTAAAGGTATGGTGGGTTCTAAATATTAGCAACAACCACATGACAAGTACAATTCCTCTATGGATAGTAAATAGTAGTATGTCACCAGGAAGAATTGTTGATCTGAGTTACAACTTTTTCAAAGGCCAAATCCATGTGGACTAGCTTCTAATATAATAAACCTTTCTCATAACTTGCTTTCAGGATTGTTACCTTCTTGCTTGAATCTATGGGATGTTAGGCACTTACTTTTGGAAGGGAACAAACTCATAGGGTCATTACCAAAAGCTATTCTCAATTCATCATCTCTTGTGACATTGGACATTAGAGATAATCGCTTTATCAGCAGCATCCCTGATGAAATTGATGGACTTTCCAACTTAAAAGTGCTTTCGTTAAGTGGCAATCATTTTAGTGGTGTGATTTCAAAGCAGTTGTGTCGGTTAAAGAGGATAGGCATAATGGATCTTTCCAATAACTCTTTTTCTGGGACAATACCATACTGCTTTCACAACATAACTTTTGGGAAGCTAGCTAGTAGTGATTTTGTCTATACAAATGCCATTGCTTTTGGGATCGGTTTTTTTGACCTCCCATACAAATCTTTTCTAGATACGACTTTGGGAATTCGAGGGTCAAGCTTTCTCTTCTAGGAACAAGTTGAGATTGTATTTGTGATGAAATATAGGTCTGACTTGTACAAGGGACTCATCCTTGATATGGTGTCTGTATTGGATTTGTCATTCAACAAGTTAACAGGTGAAATCCCTCCAACGCTAGGACAACTATCTTCAATTTGTGCAATGAACTTGTCTTACAATCAGTTGACAGGTTCTATTCCAAAATCATTCTCAAATTTGACTCAACTGGAGAGTTTAGATCTTTCTCATAACAATTTGAGTGGAGAAATTCCTTCGGTATTGACTGATTTGACGTTTCTAGAAGCTTTCAACGTGAATCATAACAACTTATCCGGTAAAGTTCAGACATAAAACAATTTTCAACATTTGAAAAGAGCAGCTATGAAGGAAATCCATTTCTTTGTGGTCCACTACTAGAGAAAAGTTGCACTGACATAGATGAATCTCCTCCATCACCACAAATACCTTCAAAGGCAAATGATGGAAAATGGTATGAAGTTAATCTTCCAGTCTTCTCTACAATTTTCTCGGTATCATACGTTATTTTCTTTTTGGGTGTGGCTAGTATTCTTTATATTAGTCCTCATTGGCGGCAACAATGCTTCAACTTGGTCGAGGATCGTATGTACTGGTGTTATTTTTTTGCTTTAAATACCCTAAAAGGGCTGCCAGGCCGTATGTGTCATTAGATATTTAGATCATTAGATGTACTCAATTTCTATAGAAACCTTTTGTGGTAGTATTTAATACCTATGTATGGGTATGTTTGGTTATGAATAATTATTATCATGCTCTATAATGAAACAAGGTTTGTATTGTAATTCTTGTGACTAGCCAATGCCATTTGCGGATCTGTTATAATTTAATTTGAAAATAATTCGTGGAAAGGTTTTTACTTTTTATAGGGGCCATGTGTAACTATAGTATCATTAACAATTAGAAAAATTAGTTACAATTACGTAATATTTCATGAGGGAGGCAGACAATGTCAATTGATGAGAATTATATGATTATTTCATTGATATATGAAGAATGTGAAATATGACTTCAATGAATTAATAATTATTTAGTTACCAATAGCCTTGTGGCCTAAGGATTGCCTCCTCCAGCGTGGGTTAAATTCCGGGGGTTTGAATCTGTCCACCTTAAGCTTAGCAAAAAATTAATTGTTATTTAAGGCTGTGTTTGGTTCCCGTAAAATATTTTACGGAAAATATTTATTTTCCGGAAATGCTATTTTCGGAAAAGGAAAATATTTTCAAGTGTTTGGTTGCATTATGAAAATTGTTGTAGAAAATATTTTCATGTGTTTGGTTCTATTCTGAAAATGCTATTTTCCTACAAATTTTTCACATTTTCTCAGCTATTTTATCAGCATCCAAACAAATTTTATTACAGAAAATTTCAAAATCACAGCCAAATCCCAATCCACATAACAAATCATAGCCAAAGAAATCAAAATCGATGGGTCGAAGATCAAAATCACAAAGAAATCAAATCACAGAGAGAGAGAGATCGGTGGGTCGAAGGCTAGATCGCGCGGAGGCGAGATCGAGCGGCGAGATCGAAGGCGAGATCGAGCGGCGCGGTGCGATCAGCGCGGTGCTGTGATCGATGAGACCGGTGCGATCTGGTGCGTGCAATCTAGAGGCGGCGGCGGCGACGAGATCGTGAGTAGACGATCTGACCCAAATCGGGCTTGGCATGGGTGGATCGGGCTTGGGTGGAGACGATTGGGCTTGGCATGGGTGGATCGAGCTTGGGTGGCGGCGCCGATGGGTGCGATCTCGCCGGTGCTGGGATGCGATCTCGCCGGTGCTGGATCGGGCTTGCTGTTTCTCTCTCTCTCTCTCTCTCTCTCTTCTATTTTCCTGGGGCGGAATTCATTTGAAGGTAAAATACAAACGGAAATGGATTTACAGGGTCAGTGGGCATATTTTACAGTTTGACCCAATTTTCCTTGCGCACCCAAACACCTGAATTTACGGAAAAGTATTTCCAAAAGTGATTTGAAGCCAAAACAAACACAGCCTAATTATCAGTTAACTTAAGCTCAAAATATATCACAATTGAATAGGAGGAAACCAGATAATAAATTTGCCAGAAATTTTAAATTATTCTTATTTAGAAAAATAAATGTTTGACTCTATTGTTTTCTTAAAAATGTAATTAAAAAAAAGGGTAAATTTTCCATACAAATTCTTTAGTGGTCATACTCTATCTTAGATTTTCTGGTATAGTTTTGGAAAAGATAAGTAGATAACACTATTTTTCATGCATTGAATAACCATTTTTTTTCGATAAGAATAAAGATATTCCTAAGTATTTTGTTCCTTGCTGAAGCTTTTTGAGACCCCAATGGTTTTTGATCTGTCTAAGGAAATGAGAATGCACACCCTTGGAAGCAAACACCCCTGACTTGTCCAAATTTATGCTTTGCCCAGACCACTTGCAGTACTTATCTAAGCATTTCACCAAATTCTGAATTTCATTCATTTTGGCACTACAAAAAAGCATTTACATCATAAGCAAAAAATAATTTCGTTACAGCTGGTGCATTGGCAGCAACCTTCACACCTTTTATCGCATTTGAATATGCTTCTCTGTTGATGAGCCCTGCTAGAACCTCACTCCCAATAATGAATAGATATGGTGACAATGGATCTCCCTGCCTCAAACTTCTAGATGGATTGAAGCTAACATCCTGGCTTCCATTCAACAATAGAGTATAACATACTGTAGATATACATTGAAACACTAGCTGCTGGAAATGCTGGCTAAACCGGCACCCAAAATAGCTAGAAGTTAGTTCCATTCCATTTTATCGTATGCCTTTTAGAAATCTAGTTTCAACCCCACACATCCTTTTTTTTTCTTCTTCTTTGTGCTAAAGCTGTGAATTATTATCGAATTCTCTTTAATACATTTACCAGGAACAAAGGCTACTTGCAGGAAGGGTTTACAAAAAACTTATTTCTGGTCCCATAGATATCCCTGGACCAAATGATCAAGTAAAAGACTCGTTTGTTTATCATTCTAAGTGACAGACCACAATCAGTATGCATTATTGTGATGTGGGAAAAAAACATAAACATAACCATTACAAAATGTGGGAGACAAAAGACACACAGAATGTAATTCTTGCGAAATCTTTTTACTGACCAGCTAATGCTCTACACTTGATATGTAAAATCATATACTAGTAATCTTTGGCTTTGTCCATGTCTATGATGGGAAATATGTTGAATAGCCTAAACAACATTGTAATCCCTAAACGACATTGTAATCCCATTTACAACAATATGTTGAATAGCCTAAGCATTTCTCAGCTTCCAGATGTGGTACATAGTAGCTCCAAATCTAAGCTTACAAGGTGTAACCTTTAATCTCCTCCCTTTTTGATTGTTTCTGTTGGCATATGCGGAAGTTTTATTGATAAAGTGCAATAGATTACAAGGTTTTTTTTTTGTGATGCAGAGCTGCTTCTCCTGCACAGTGCTAGACAGATTTTTCCTGATCTGCATAAAGCAGTACAATAGCACTTATTTATACTTAAAAGAGTCTTCTAGACTTCTAGATACATAAACTGGCCCTTAGTAACACCAACAGTTTATAACCCTGGAATACTAACAGCCATCATCTAGATATTTCTTTATTAAAATTACAAATTAATTTCTAACACCCCTCTTAATTTGAAATCTTTAAGTGCTTCTTGAACCACTCAATTTTGTCAAATGTAGCTGCTTTGGTGAGAACATCTGCTGGCTGATCATTGGTACTAATGAATTCCAGTTGGATTTCTCCTTCACTAACCAAGTCTCGAATAAAATGGGCCTAAGCTCAATGTGCTTTGTCCTTGCATGAAAAATAGGATTCTTAGTCGTTGCAATGGCTGACACATTGTCACAGCAAATAACAGTAGGTCCTTCAATAATATAGACACTTCACATTCATTGTCGGGTTCGGCTTGGGTTGGACTTTACAGTAGTGAAAATGAAGGAAGCCGGGAAAGCTACAGAGGTAGATTTTACCGATGATGGATCGGATGAATCGGGTAGACGCTATGTCCAAGTGAGTAGAAGTTGTAGTCTTCAAATCTCTTATGTTTGGTTTTTTCTCTCCAAGGATAAATCTTCCTAGACTATGGATATACAGTAGAAATACGAGAAGTTTACCATGAAGTCAAGGATTTCAATGAACAGATGGCATAGTTATTAAATCCAGAAGGCCAATAAATCCCAAATCTGATAGCATAGTTATGATATTTGATAATAATGATATCTCATTATGGTAACTATTGATGGCATAGTTATGATATTTGATTATAATGATATCCCAAATCTGATGGCATAGTTATGAAATTAACTATATAAGACATTTAAGATTTTGTAAAAAGTAAATCTTTATAATATATTATGGTAATCTTCAAGTAAGCTAGAGAATCTTGAAGATTTGAGAAATATATAAGAGCAAGAACACGAAGAGAAAAAAGGAGGAGAAGCAAAAATAGACTATAGTTAGGTTAAATAATTAATCACGGTTACAGTAATAGAATCTGAATCCCAACAACGCTGAACAAACTACAACAGTCATTAACGATCATAACAGACTTTTGAACCTAGCTTGAGAAATTCTCAACCCAATAAGTTCAAGTTAGGTCGAAAAAACCCTCAAATCTGATTTAACTTTATCCATGCACATTTATACGAAAATTTGGTGTGAAAATAGAGCTATATCTTTAAAAAATTATTTTTAAAAAGCTGCTTTCTCTTAGTGTGAAAAACCCTCAATCAAAAATTTATTAGGGTGTAAAAACACTCAATCAAATAAGCTACCAAAAACTAAATGGACGCCTATTTTGTTTGGTTGGTGAGTGTAGTGGCACTAGAGAGTAGAGAGTAGCGAACAAACATTCAATTTTGTCGGTTGTAATCATTCATGGTACTAACTAATTACAAAAAACTGAAGGGACTATATCACAATATTGCATATGAAAAGGGACTGACGGAGGGGTAAATAGCAAAAATGTGATTGAAAGGAAAAGCCAGAAACTTCGTAGAAATCACCTTTCAAGACTCCCAAAAAGCAAAAGTCAAGAGTAAAAAACAAAAAGATGGTGAGAAAGGAATTAAAAAAAGTGGCCTTGCAGGTAGGGGCAAGTTGAGGAACACGTCACATGAAAATTGTTAAAAAGATTTGTACTTATCTCGTAGAGTGACAGTACACTTGTCATAATACTATTTGTTCTTAACATATATATCTAATTTAATGCAAATTGAAATTAATTTATCATTTGATTAATAAACTCATTTTTTTATGCATAACTTTAAATTACAAAAATTTGAATTTAAACAATTGATTGATGACATGGCTATTAATTTTTGATCACCTCTGAAATTTTGCAATCATGAAAAATATACAAAGATAATGTAATTTAACAGCAGATTTGTCAAAATTTGCATCCAATTAAAAAATATTAAGTTGTGTAATATTGCTTAGAGTTACACTAAGTGTAACTTGAACCCAACTCATATATATATATATATATGAAACTCTTTACTAGAAACTTGATCTACCATCTCTTATTTCTACAACTTACAAGAACTTTGTATTTATGGAATGATAATCACACCAAGAGTGCACGATTGTATAGAATTTTAACCTTTGCATCCTTTACTTCTTCTTCTTCTTTATTATCAGGTTAAGATATTTATTGATTTTTGGCATGTAGCCAAGATTTGAACCCTATATCCTATATTGGTTTTAGGGATGTGGTCAATATTTGAATCCTAAATTTATTTATTCAAGAATAAAAAATTTTACACATTAAGCTAATTGAAACTGCTAAAAAACATTTAACATACAATCATTATCATCAAAATCGTTAATTTCTTACCTTCATGGATACGCAAATTTTCATATAACTCATCAGACTGGTTCGATTAATTCCCCTACAACACGTCAGATAAAATTAGAGCCATTCAGCTAATTGTACCAGTCATGAGTCATTTCCGCACAAAAATCAACTCTTCTATTTCTGTGTTTTTTCCTTTTTCTTTTCTCCGTCAATCACGTTTCCCCTTCTTTTTCTTCTTCGTCCCACTGTCCACGCACATGAACTTGACTTTTTCACCTGTGTTCTATCATCATAGTCAAATAAATTGGTTGGTATATATGTAAGTCTATCATTGTAAGACCTTTCAATTTCCTTCTCCCTCCCTTCACGTCCACGTTAATTTTTCTTTTTCTTTTTCTTTTCTCCGTCAATCACGTTTCCCAATTCCCCTTCGTCTTCTTCTTCGTACCACTGTCATCAGCACATGAACTTCACTTTTTCTCCACTGCGTTCAATTTCTTTCTCCCTCCCTTCACGTCCACGTCAATTTCCCCTTCGTCAATTTTTTTTGATTGATTAGGGCCACATTAGTTGACCAATATATTATTGGCAACATATTTGGCTGGGACATGGATTTGAGTTTATATTCTTAATAAATCAAGATAATATATATAGGGTTGTGTCTTTTTTCTGACACAAATTTTTTTTTTTTTTTTAATTTATGTCACTTTTTCAGTTTTGTAAGTATTATTTCAGATTTTTTTGACTTTTTCTGACAAATTATTTTTGTATTTTCTGCACTTAACCAGCACCAAGCGGTGCTGGTTAACATTCTCCATATATATATAAATATATAAATATATATATTTATATCATAGAATAACTATTATTAAAATATTTCAATTCCATTAATCAATTTGAAATGAGGTTGGATATGGAATTCACAATATGGTTAATAAAACCCTGTAAATTTTCATAATATTAACATCTAACAATTAATAACACTTAAATCTTCTTTTCAAAAAAAAATTAATACTTATATCAGTAAAAAAAAAAAAAAAAAAGTATCAAGTTGTGACAGAACCCAAAAGAAATTGCCATCACCCTGTTCAGTATTGGCCAAATTACTTTCGTCGTTATCCTCAACAATAATATCTTCATCATCTTTCTTTTCCAAAAGGTGTAAACAGGGATTTGTCGGATCCTGATGAAAAATATTTTTCGACCGCAATATATTTTCAAAGTGATAATATTTTTTTCAAAAAAAAATTATTTTCAAACCTGATGGTTCATGAAAATGTTATAGAAAATATATTTTCTACTACTTTTTCACATTTTATTATCTCTAAAGCATATATATAATTTTTTTTAAATGAAATTTTTAGATAAAAAAAAAAAATTGTAATCAGTGGTGGTCTCTCGCGGCGATGGTTGACCACCAAAAAATTGTAAAATTCTTTTCCTATAATTTTTAAGTTGATAAAATTTTAATTTGATTACAATCCAAATTCTTCATCTAATCCTTTTATTATAAATTTATCTATAATTTCTAAGTTACTAAGGGCCTGTTTGGTGGAGTAGTTTGAGTAATATTATTTGTATTTTTTTGAAATACGTGTGGGTAAAAAAGTGTGTGAAAATGTGTGTAATGATGTTTAAAAACTGAAAACATGTTGCTAAAATGCTTTACCAAACGGGCCCTAAAAATCTTAATATTACAATCCAAATTCTTCAATGTTTAATTTCTTATAATTATGATTTCTAAGTTACTAAAAATCTTAATATTACCATCCAAATTCTTCAACGTTAATTTCTTATAATAAAAAAACATACGTTTAATTTCATATAAAAAACATTTTATTTTATTTTATTTTTTATTTTTAAAAAATACCTCAGACAGACACAAAATTATAATTATTCTTATCGACTTTTTTCTATACATCTTTGTCAATTTTTTAGATAAATACAAAAACTTAGTTCTTGTTATCTTTTGTTTTTTTCCATCACTCTTTTTGCTAACATTGCACATATATTAAACTTCATTCTCTCAATTTCTTCTCCGTAACTGTTATTTTCAATTTTTTCTCCGTAACTTTTTTATTTTTTAATAAGAACTTCTTGTAACTTTGAGTTTATGTGTTAATTTATATTTCTTTCTTTTCGATACTTCATTTAAGTTACTTTTTATTCGATCTTTATTTTATATATATATATATATATATTTGGTAATAGGATCTGAATCGATGTTCTTGAGACAACAAACGAACCAACTAGATTTGCTAAAGATGAAAATGATGTACACATATGGCTAGAGCATGTCTTCCCAATAATTTGAAACCAGGTTCTTGAATTAACATTTTTTTATTTAATTTTCTTATTCTTTGTAAGGCATTGATTTTATTGCATGTGTTTTTTGATAAAATTTATGATAGGTTTTTTTTTTTTTTTGAGGGTTTGATATGGTATTTCATTGTGATTATCAATATGTATTTTAAGAGTTTTAATCGGTAACATATATTCTTCCATGAATATAAATTAAAGAGAAATTTTTGAGAAAAAAAGAAATAGTAAAATTGAAGAACAAAGCTAGTTAACTATTTGAAGTCCACCTTGAAGAAGTAAAATTAGTAAACTTTTTTTTTTAGTTAAGATAATTAAAGAATTTAATTATTTAAAAAAAAAACAATTTCAAAATTATATATAAGAAAAAAAAATCTTATTCATGATATAAACATATTTACCATGTTATATATATACAGGGACGGACCCAGGTGGGGGCCTAAGGGGCCAGGGCCCCCCTGGGCCCCCAAAAAAAAAAAAAAAAAATTAACAAGTTAAATTTTCCAAAAAATAAAAATAAATATAGGCTTGGGCCCCCCTTAGTTTTTAGCTTTGCCAGCCAGCCCAGGAGGCAAGAGCCCATGACCCATGTAAATAAATTAAAAATAAAAAAAATAAAAAAAAAGAGGAAAACTCAGCAGTCCAAAACGGCAAAACCTAACGGAGAAAGTGAAAAACGAAGGAAAAAGAAAGAAAGGAAACCTAGGAAAGTGAGAGGCGAGGCAGAGAGATAGATAGGCGAGATAGAGAGTACTCAGAGTCAGAGAGAGAGAGACCCACGCTGTGAAGCCACTGCCCACGCCCACGCCGTGACGCCGCCGCCCACGCTTGCGAGACCCATCTTGCTACCCAGTACCTATGTTGACGCCTTCGTCATTACAAGAGAGTCTCAGCTGTTGCCGCCGCCCATGCGAGACCCATCTTGCCACCGCCACCGGTTGCTCGATCTACCAGCCCAGCTTCGTTGCTCCAGCCTTCACAGTTCACAAGTATTTAATCTATCCTTTCCTTCAAAACCTAATAAAATGTTTGTAAATCTCAGAATCTAACAATTTGTGCTTGTGGACTTGTGGTGTTTGTGTTTTTACTGATGAGTGATGAACTGATGTTGGTGATTGTGAATTGAATCTGTGTTGCCTGTGGTTTTTTTTTTTTTTTGGCTTTGTGACTCTCTGTCACTCTGTGTTTGTGACTCTCTCTCTCGTATTATATAGATAAGAGAGATAGAGAGAGAGAGAGAGAGACAGACAGAGAGTAGAGTTTGTAGAGATTACTTAGATTAGAGAATATTTGTTTGACTGTTTGTTTGTTCTTTGTTGATTGGTAGTTGGGCATAATTAGGGGTGTCAATTCGGGTTAGCGTGTCGGGTTCGTGTCGTGTCAAGGTAGGGGTATTCGACTAAATGGCTCAACCCTAACTCGACCCATTTAATAATCGTGTCATGATCCTTCAACCCTAACCTGACCTATTAATAAGGCGGGTTGACCTGACCCAACCCATTTGACACGCTTAATAAATGAGTCGTGTTGAGTTGACACGAATGTAACACAACCCATTTCAACTTGCATAATATTAAATATAATATCCATCTAGAAATAATATTTTTTTACAACCCAAAAGCAATGCATACACTTCAAGTGTTCAACCCACATTCAAAATAATATAGTTCAACAAAAATATAACATTCATCTAGAAATAAGTTCTTTACACTCCAAAAGAAATGCATACACTTCAACCTAAATTCAAAATAACATAGTTTAACAAAAATAAAATAACATAGTTCAACAAAAATATAATATCCTTGGAACTCACCAAATGCTAAGTATCAATATTGAAAGAATTTGAGGAAACAGTAGACTAAAGTTTATAGAACAAAAACATTATGTAGAAAAAATTACTGTAAAATTTTGAAAAACAAAGAAAATGGTTTTCTTTAATTCTAAAACTCACTAAACACATGAGAGAGAGAGAGAGAGAGCAATAACTAATTTGAGACTTTGAGTTTGAGAATTGGGCATTAGACTATAAGATAATAGAGTGAGTAGTACGGATGAAATAAAAAAAATAAAATTAGATATTTATAAGATGGTTTAGAGATTTAGGGTTTGAAGGGCTTAGAGATCTAGGGTTTGTAAAGTTTCAATTTCCAATTATATCCCTTATAAGTTTTTGTAATTACTCACTTTTCTTTTTAAATTTAAAATATATGTTGGATATAAAAGGTATTTGACAAATCTAAAATAAAACGAATATTTATTTGTTATACGAGTTAAACGGGTTGTGTTAAGTGGGTCATTTTGGGTTGACACAAATAAATTGGCGTGTCAAATGTGTCTATTGCGGGTTACGCGAGTTGACCCGCTTATGACACGTTTCTTATCATGTTGCTTTCGGGTTGACCCGTTTATAACCTAAACCCATTAAGGCCCAACCCTAACCCGCAAAAACCCATATTGTGTTCGTGTTGTGTTCACGGGTTGGGTCGAACATTGACACCTCTAGGCATAATAGGGACAAGTAATAGAAAAAAAAATGGTAAAGTTAAGAAAAGTTTTTGTTAGTAGTGCAGAATAAATTTATAGTGTCTAGTGGGAATGGGTTAGTGGGTCAATGTCAGAAAGATGGAGACAACACAAAGACAAAGTGATAAATAAAGGCAGACTAAAGACAAAAAGAAAAAAAAATCATATAATATAGAAATTTGTCACACAAATTTAAGAAAATAACAGTGATTCACTTGCGCCTATTTCTATCTACAAAATTTCACAGATTATGACAAACAAGTGTTGGAGAAGGAGCTTTATCATTTTGAGCATAATATAGTCCAGGATCCAGAGTTCAAAAAATTGAAAAGTTTATTTGAGTTATGTCAATGGTTAGTGAGAACTGGAAATTCAGAATACTACAAACTTGTTTATAGAATGGTGAAACTTGTGCTTACTCTTCTAGTTTCTACTGCTACTACAGAGTGAGCATTTTCAGCTATGAAAGTTGTCAAAACTAACCTTCGAAACAAAATGGAAAATGATTTTTTGACGGACTCTTTGATGTTATACATTGAAAAGGATATAGCTTTGACATTGTCGGGGGCAGTTTTTTGCGCGTAGTCACGTGCCTTTGGAGGTGTGACTTTGCTAGGCCCAAATTTGTTTTGGGGAGGTCAACCCGGAACTCGACATTGGGCCGCATAGACCAATGGCTTCCGGTGTATTTTTAAGCCTATAAAATAGATGAAACCCAAAGTCTTAGAATCATGATAATGGTTGAAATAAATAAATAAATAACATGCTTAGCATAATAGCTTTGATTAGATGGTGAGTTGATACGTATTATTATGTTTATTAAGTGATGTCCAATATTAGAAAGTGTTTAATTAGGTGTCCAATGTCCAACAATGGGATGAGTCCAATAGTCCATGTCTAGTTGCGGTTCATGGTTCATGGTCAACATAATAAGGTATGCCCGGCAATGGTCCATGTCCAAATAATATATGTCCAATGGTAGTTCATGTCCAAAAAATATGTGTCCAAGGATGGTTCATATCCAAATAATATATGTCCAATGGTAGTAGATTGATTTATTAATATGTATGTTCATTAATGAAACATTAGTGAGATCATGTTCATTAGATAGTGAGATGATGTTAAAATAACTTGCATCCAGCGGTAAAATGATAATGAATAAAATATATTTAACAATATAAATTTGAAGATAAAATATAATGACTTATCTTCATATTTTGCAGCTCCAGCCGTAACATCAGTGGACTTAGCATTTCAGCAACCTTCAGACTTTGCAGCTCCATCTGTACAACACCAGTGGACTAAACATTTTAGTAGCATGGTGAAGTGAATCCTTTCATGGTGACTTCATGTTTGAAGGGGAAAAATGGGTTCAACTAGAGGGAGAGAGAATATGTCCAGCCGTGTGCATAGGTTGGTTAAGTTCATCCTCTTTATCGTGAACTTGAATGATTTTCCTCATGTAATGCTCTTTTAGTTTTTTAGTCAAGTATGAGTGATATTGCCTTCCATAAGAAGGGCTTTTAATAATAAGTTTTTGCCTTTCATAAGAAGGGCTTTTGGCATTATAAATATATGTCTTCCATAAGAAAGGGTTTTTGTAATGTGTTCTTGGAAGAGTATTTTGATATGTTTTAAGATGTGTAGAGATGGTAGCAAATATATGTATTGTGAGATATGGTGTTTGTAATATGTATAGGAATTACATGTAGATACTTTGTTGGACATGGATCTTGTATATGTATACTTTGTGAGACATGGAGTTTAAAGATATATGAGAAGTATGTATGGGTATTTTGTGAGGAATGTATTTGTAAAATATATGGAAGTGTGAGATAGATAATATGAAGGTTAAATATAGTGAATACATGAGATTATTTGTGTTATGGGTTATGTTGCTTTCTAAGAAGGGAGATTTTGTATGAGAAATAAAGAATAAGATGGAGATGTGTTTTGGGCAGCAAAAATGATGAAATTTCAGTATAATGAAGTGTGGGAAAGATGGGTAATGGATAATGGTATGTTGTAATATGTGGGTTGTGTTGTTATCTATGAAGAGGGACTTTGTAAGAGAGATGAGAAAGTGTGAAAATGTGTATTTTGCAACAAAATGAGTGAAGTTTCTGCATTATTGAAGATCAGAGAGAGAGCAGGATCAGAGAAGGGATCAGGGAGAGAGCCCTTTAGTGTGTAGCTTGGTCCTCTTTATATAGAGCCAAGCTATGTAACTAGATCAGAACTTAGTTGAAGGAAAAATAGCAAATAAGGAAAAGTCCTTGACAAGGTAAGTGGTTCCATTAGAGGGATTTCGTTTTTAGCCAAAAGAAGAAAGCTAGAGACTTAATGGTGCTGGAGTTGCTGTCACAGTTGTCAATCATAGCTGTCACAGCTGGCTGATGACATCTTTTGCTTGGAGGACAATGCTTGGCATTAAATTCATGATTTGGCTAAAGATGGTGAGATCATCTTTATGGGATCCTCTTGTTTCTAGTACCACAGCTGTTGGGATTGGGCATTTATGGGCGAATGACATCATTTTAGGACGTGTCAACCTGCTGGAGCTGTTACAGCTTCTGCAGAAGCTGTTTGTAGCTTCCGTTTGAGCTGTTTTAGCTTCTACAGAAGCTGTTGCAGCTTCCGCTAGAGCTGTTGCAGCTTGTGCAGAAGTTGTTACAGCTTCTGTTGGAGCTGTTTTTGGTGTTTTCGGCTAAGTTTTCTCTCTTAGAAAAATTATTTGTTTAATAATTTTGGTAAGTAATAGACTAGTTGGTTGATGTTTAATGAAGTCTTAGAGATGTAAATATGGTATTTTTGCATTTTAACCAAATTTTAGAGAGTAAGGAGAGCATTTAATGCTAGATATGAGATACTAATGTATATTTAGCCATATGCTTGGAATTGATTTAGATGATAATAATATAATCTACATGGAAAACTTATAATATGATGAACATTAATTTTTATGTAAAGAGCTTTGGGAGTTTTATCTTTTTAAGTGTTATGGTGATATGAGAAGCTTACCAAATGTTACCTATTGCACACTGACCCGTCAGAGTTCAGGGAATTGGGGAAGACATGCCAAGCAACATGCTTTCTTTTATCAACTTTGAACCACTAGAGTTTTACTAAACATACTTCTTGGCCCTCCAAACCACAACTCCCAAAATTCCCCCGATGAGACTCATGAACTTGGATTATGAGCCAAAATGAGATGATGTGCCATGAGCTTGAACCATGGGCTTTGACGCCTTTTTGTGTAAATATGGGCTCTTTTGGGCTTTAAAAGAGGTTTTCCCAAAATCCATGATAGTGTTGACGTGGTGCAGGTTGCCAATGAATTGAAGACATGTGGTGTGAAAAATTTGTCCTCAACAAACATTTAGTTTGGATTCAATCGTAGATGAATTTGAAGATTTGAAAGAGCGTCAAGTTCCCTTTTCATAGATGATTGTATTAAGAAACAATAGTGTTCCATGTCTTTTGTTTTTGTTGGTAGATGATTGTATCTTAATATATTAAGAAACAATGATTTTTGGGTATTTGTCTTGGTTGATAGTTTATTAATACTATATGGATGTGTATTTGGATTTTTTTTCCACTTATCTCCGCCCCCCCTAACTTGAAATCCTGGGTCTGTCCCTGTATATATATATATATATATATATATATATATATATATAAGTAATAAATTATTAAAAGAGTACAATAAATATGTTTGTTTTTCAAATGCATAAAATGATTTATTCTTTTTTTTGTATATTATTTTTTGCTAATATCATGAAATTAAATTTGTAAGCTTTGCTTGGATTTGAATTTGTCATTAATATGTGTGTGTGTATATATATATATTTATATATATATATATATTATAATACCTTAGTTTCACACAATATACATTCATTATATAACTTAAAAGTAAAATATTCTTTTATTTTTATTATCTATTCTATTATCAAATTTTAAGTAAATTAATAAAAATAAATAAATATTTACATATGAATTATGATTAAGCCGTGCATCGCACGGGTATAATGTTAGTATACACACTAAAGAGTGAGATGGGGTACAATGGGTGTTGATGCCCACTTTTGGCGAAAGGCCCAATGGCAGAAGGAGGGAAAAAGAAGTATAAATGGTAAGAGTGAGGCAATGAACCCAATGGGCCAACATGGCAGGAGTGGCAGCCAATAGACCCATAGGAGTAATAAGAGGTAAAGATAAAGTAAATATGCCAAGGAAGCCCAAAGAACGAGGTAACAAACCCCATGGGCCAACGTGGCAGGATTGATAGCCAATAGGTCCATTCGAGTAAAAAGAGGTAAAGATAAAGTAAGTGGACTGGAGAAGCCCAAAGAAAGAGGTAGCAAACCCAATGGGCCAACATGGCAAGAATGACAATCAACAGGCTCATGGGAGTAATAAGAGGTAAAAGTAACGCAGATAGGCCAGGAAAGCCCAGTAGAGATGGCAATTTTTCCCCACCCCGCATAACCCGCCCCTCCCCGCTTTGCCCGCGCAGGTTTTCTCCGACCTACAAAGGTGATGGGGCGGGGATGGGGCAAGATTTTAGCCCCGCACCACGGGGTAGGGTGGGGATGTATTTAGACTTTTTAGACCCGCCCCACCCCGCCCCTCTCCATCCCCGCCTCGCCCCGCCTCGCGTTGCTAAGGGTTATAATTGTAAATTTTTTATACCCTAAAACCCTACTATTTAAACAAACATATCAATATTAGCTTATTTTATTATACCTAATGTGGTTCTCTACCTTTATTTTGTTATGTGTTATACTATGAGATTTTTTTTTTATGATTGTCTTGTTAAAACTTGGATATATTATTCAATTTTTTCTAAAAATTGATTTGATTTGATGGGATAAATTTAGTTGTAATTTCAAGTATATTTTTATCAATGAAATAGGTTTCATTAAAAAAATTGTATTAGTTGTAGGGCAAATTAACAAAAAGTAGAGTTTTACGGGGTGGGGTGGGGCTTCATGGGGCCCCAAGGGGCGGGGATGGGGTGAGAAATTTTTCCCCGCCATGCGATGCGGGGATGAAGACCCCATCCTTTAGCCCTGCCCTGCCCCATTGCCATCCCTAAAGCCCAGGAAAGAAAGTGACGAAACCCCATGGGCCAGTATGGCAGGGCTAATAGCCAGCAGGCCCATGGGCATGGCAAGAAGAGGAATAGCAAACATGGAAGCCCAATGGGCAATACGGGCAGAAGCCTTCTCTTAGACAGTACCAAGCCCATGGAGAAAGAAGGAAGTATAAGCCCAGAAGCCCACACATCCTTCACGCCACAAGAGATAAGCACGAACCGAGTACGCACAACAAAACAAGACAATGCAGGAATGACATGAATGGTGTAGGAGCAAAAGGAGACAAACGCAGATGAGAGTGGAACTCGCACAAGGCCCAAGACACCACCTACTTGTACCCAGCCAATACATGGGAGGTGGACCATCGGTCAAGGGATCTAAGGGGTGTGTTTGGCGATGGGGAGAAAAGAAGTCTATTATTAGTTTCCTGTCGAGACCTCTTTTGGGAAAATGCTTTGCTGGGATGGCATTTCTCCCAAAAGATATAAGCACAGGCTGCCATAGGAGTAGATACAGAAAGAGCCCTCAATCTTTATCCGTTTGGGGAAATGGAAGGAGGGGAGAAACAAAACAAAGAATTTTGTCTAAGAATGAAGAGTGGTGCGGCAAGCACACTCTGAGCAGAGGTAGTGGCCGAGCAACCAATAGGTTAGTGGGCAATCCTGGATAGATGTCCACAAGAAACCAAAAACGGTTTATGAGACCTTAGAGACAAAAGGGAGAAATCTCATGGATTCAAGTAGTATAAAAGGAAAAGAGGTAGCCATGAATAGGGACACATATACAGAGAGAGGAGGAAAAACACGGAAATGGGAAGAGGAAAAAAAGTTAACAAAAGAAAAGAGAAAACTAAGTGGTAAGCGAGAGTAAAAAACATAAGATAGAAAGGGATACGGCAGAAGTAGAGGCATGAATCGATAGACTATTGTATGGGCCTTTTCATATTGTTGGGCCTCAACCCCTTCTGCTGTGCTATGGCCCGTTAGTATAAGGTAAGAGAGTCGGGATTGGCCTTGCTAGGACTGCGCTTCAGGCTAGCCTGTACACAAGTTAGGCTTACCCATTGTAGACCCGTCCTGATATGAGTGCTGTGGGCTGGACGCAAGGCGTGGTCAGGCAAGAGTGACTGTTACAAGTATCACGGCAGGAATACACTACAACAGGATAACTATGACAATAAAATGTACTAAATAAAGCTGACACTGTGAATAAAGTTAACAGAGTTATGGCAAAATAACATAGCTAGTAGAAATAACACTACAACAGAAAAAGGTAAATGACTTAGTAATTTCTAGCCAAACAGTAGGAAAATCATCCAATAAGCATAACCAACAAAACAACTTGTCTGCTGGGTTTTAGGCTGAGCTTTTTAGCAGAAGCGAACCCAAGAAGGTAACCGATCTCCAATGCAAGTAACCTCAACAAAAGGCTCCTGCCATAGATGTTACTCGCTCTGGCGAAATGGCTTAAGTGGTTTGAACTTCATTTTACAATCTTCAGAGAGTGGGTATGTCTAGAGGGAAAGAAAACTCGGTCTATTGATCCATGTCTCTATTCCTACTACTTTACTTTCTCTCTGGTTTTCTTTTACTTAATCTTTCTATATTTTCTTTGTCTCTCTGTGTTCTCCCTTCTCTATTCTTTCCTACCTATTGCTTTCTTTTTGGAGAAATTACACTTTACCACCCTAAACTATGCCCTAGATTACACTTTGCACCCTAAACTATTCGTATGCACAGTTTGCACCCTAAACTATGACCTTTGTTACACTTTGCACCTCGATATTAATTTTACCATTAAGTTGGATGGAAATATAAAGCATGTGACTTGCACATGTGTATTGCTTAAGTGAGACAAACATAAAAGACCAAAAAACCCATCTTCCCAATCAATTAAAAACAAAACTTTTTTTTTCATCTCTCTTTCATGCGTATCAGCTCCTCTCCCCAAATCAAAATCCCTTCAACCATAAATACCCAAAGCAAAATCATCTTTAGCACCACCAAAGTTCCACCACCGTGATGAAATCCCTCAAACTATGTTCGTGTTCTTTATAGATCTTTATAATAGGAGGTAGAATCAAAAGAATCCACTACAAAGTTGAAGATTGTTGTTGGTCACCATGCCATTAGAAGTGCTGGACATCACGATGATACAAAGTGGCTTGGTGGATGTGAAAAAGCAGAGTGGGATTCACATAAGCAATTAAGATTTTAAAAAACCCAAAACAACATGCAGGTAATGTTCCATTTAAAATGAGATGAGTAAACCATTTAATAACCAATTTCAATTTTCATGGCTACCACAATCGCCAACCAGAACAGCAAGTGAACAAAGTATAGTTCCCCATAAAGGTCCAAATCCATAATCCAATCCAATTACACAACACAAGTTAGAGATTTTGAGAAGACTGGCCCAATTTTGTTCCCATCTCCTTGTGTAGACTATAGTCTAAAATTTTTTATATTCTTTATGAATCTGTGGTGGTGTTGAGAGAGAGATGAAAAAAAAAATTGTTTTTAATTGATTGGGGAGAGGAGTTTTTTGGTCTTTTACGTTTGTCCCATTTAAGCAACTCACATGTGCAAGTCACATGCTTCATATTTCCATCCAACTTAACAGTAAAACTAATGTTAGGTTGCAAAATGTAACAAATGTCATAGTTTAGGGTGCAAACTATGCATCTGAATAGTTTATGGTGCAAACTGTAATCTAAGGCATAGTTTAGGGTGGTAAAGTGTAATTTTCTCTCTCTTTTTTGCCTTTTTTTTTTTTACTATTCATGGCTACCCCCTTTTATACCGTCTGCCATTATAGAATTTATCCCTTTTGTCTCTCAACCGTTTTTGGCTTCTTGTGGGCATCTCTCCAGGACTGCCCATTAACCTGTCGGTTGTCCAGCCATTACCTCTGCCCAAAGTGTGTTAGTTGCACCACTCTCCATTTCTAGACAAAATTACATGTCTTGTTTCTTACCTCTTTTTGTTTTTGTTTCACCTTAATGGATAAGGATTAAGCTGCCTCACCACCTACCTCTATGGCATTCATCAAGTGGTCCCAACCCACACTTACCTTTTTTGGGTGAAATGCCATCTTAACAGGACATTCCCCCAAAAAAGCTTTGGCGAGAACCCCAAAATAGACCCCGCTTTCTCCCCACCGCCAAACCACACCCTCTAAATACCCTGACCTATGGCCCACCTCTCATGTATTGACTGGGTACAAGTAGGTGGTGCCTTGGTCCTTTGTGTGAGTTCCACTCAGTTTATGTTTGTCTCCTTCAAACCTTCACACCATTTCTACCACTCTTGCATTGTCTGGTTTTGCTGTGCATACTGGTTTGTGTTTATCCTTTGTGGCGTGAAAGATGCGTAGGCTCTTGGGCTCATGTTTTCTTCCTTAATCCCTTCTTGGGCTAGGTATTGTCCAGGTGAAAGCCTTTGTCTCCATAGCCTGTTGGGCCCACGCTCTTGTCTCTCTTCTTCATGGCTATGGGCCTTTTAACCATTAATCTTGTCATACTGCTTCATTATGTTTGCCACGACCTTGTCTTGCCTTTACTTCTTATTACCCCGGTGGGCTTGCTAGTTGGAGTTCCTACCGTATCAGCCCATTGATCCATTAATTCTCTCCTTTGGGCTTCCTCAGTCCATTTACTACATCTTTATCTCTTATCATTCTTATGGGCTTATTGGCCATCATTTTTGCCACGTTAGCCCATTGAGTTTACCACTTTGTTCCTTGGACTTCCTCGGCCCATTTACTTCTTTATCTCTTTTTACTCCCATGGGTTTATTGTTTAATTCCTTGGGCTTTCTCGGCCCTTTTACTGCATCTTTACCTCTTATTACTCTTATGGGCTTGTTGACTATTATCCCTGCCATGTTAGCCCAATTAAGTTTACCACTTTATTCCTCGGGCTTCCTTGGCCCATGTACTTCCTCTTTACCTCTCATTATTCCCATGGGCTTACCACTTCATTCCTTGGGCTTTCTTGGCCCATTTACTTTTTCTTTACCTTTTGTTCCCTTCATGGGCTTGCTGACTATCAATCCTGCCACATCAGCCCACTAGGCTTGTTACCTCATTTCTTTACCGTTTTGCCCCTCGTCTTCTTCTCATCTTCCTTATTGTTGGGCTCCTTCTGCTGTTGGGCCATTTGTAAAAAATGGGCATCAACAACTAACTTTTCTCTCCCCTCAACATTCCCACTCTTCATGACCCATAAATCGCGACTTAAAACCATTTAGGCCCTTTTTCTAGCACGAGTAATTTCTATGGTAGAAACCTGCATTGAGATTACCCATGTTGGAAATTGGCTCCCTTCCTGGACCTGTTCTTGCTGAATGGCCTAGCCCAAGATTGGGAAAACAAACCATCTCCATTGTACTTGCTGGACATTGTCATTGTTGCTCTGTGATAGTCTCTCTTAGTTTATTTGGCAGCCATGTCGTTATTCACTTTGTTGTAGCATCTTATGTCCTGTTGTAGTATTTTTCTTCTTTTTCTATTTGCTGTACCAGTTGTTCTACTGTAATTTTGTTTATTTTATTCGTGGCATTTTGTTGTTTACTATAGCTTTATTTGGAACGTTTTCATTGTGGTGGTTATTCTGCTGTGGTATACTTCTCTTGCATTATCTGTAACAGCGTTCCTGCCATAGTCTCACCCTGCACCCAGCCTGCGGTAATCATCTTGATATTAGGCAATTCTGACTTGCGCACAAGCTGGCCTGCAATGCTGTCCTCATGAGGCCAATCCCAACTTCCTTACCCAAAGTTTCACGGGCCTGAGTGCAGTAGATGAGTCAAAACCCAACAATACCAAAAGGCCCCCATAGTGGGCAAACCTTATCTTTGGCCTATCACATCTTCAGGATGGGAAATGTTCACACGGTAGGATGGCTCATGCACTTTTCACCCAAACCAAACATATAACAAATGGAAACATTTGGTGATGAAAACATGTTTTTAAAGCAAACGGTGTCGTCGGATGCTTTAAATTACATGCATGTACGTAAAGAAACGGTGTCGCATGGCTGAAGCCAGGGGCGCAGCTATGTGTGAGGGGGTGGGGGGGGGGGAGGCATGTCCAATGATGCTCTTAAAAAAAAATTGGTCTAATAATTATAGAGACATAACATTATTTTTCACAATTCTATTTTTTATTGTAAAATATGCTTTTATATCTATTGAATATTTGATAAAGTTTGGCACCAAACATATTTGAATCTATATCTTTTTCAACTAATTATGTGGCAATTAACAAGTCATTGACACATTAAAAAAATAATGTCACTAAAACTATACGTGAAATGTCTCTTTAGTTACTACATAATGGGTTAGAGTAAGAAAGCTTCAAATATGTTTAAAGCCTAACTTATTCTTCCAAGTTTTGGATCATTCATGTTTTTGAAAATTTCATTAGTTCAATTGAAAGATTTTTTACTTACTTTAGTATAAAATTTGATAATTTGTATCGAAATTTTTGTTTTTAAGAATTTCACTATAAAAATAGTAAAAATGAATTTTATTTTATGAAAGATCGCCACCAAACATAATTTTGATTGAAATTACTAAGCTCTTTTTGTTGTTGTTTGGTGTGTGTATATATATAACTTATCAAATAAAAAAGTGTGTATGTAATAAAAAAAGTGTGTATATGTGTATATGAGGGTTGTATTGATAAATATATTAGAGTTGCAACTTGGCCCCCCCAAACAAAAATTCCTGGCTCCGCCCCTGACTGAAGCGACTCACGAGAGGGATCACGCGAGGCTTATAGAAGTTTGTTAGTATGGTTAGACGTGTATGTCTCTAATAGACCAAATGTAAACATAGTGGAGTCTATTTCAAAGCAGTTAGCTTTGGTTTAGTGAGTTAGTGATATTTTTCCTTCTCTTATGGTCCGTTTGGATTGAGAGGAAGGGAGGGGGAGTAGAGTAGAGTAAAGTAAATTTAGCACAAAATTAGCTTATTTTTAGCCAACACTACTCTACTCCCCTCCACTCCCCCTCCTTCCCTCCTCCATCCAAACATGCTATTAGTCTTAGATTACTGTATAAATAGAAGAGCTTAATCATCCTGTAATTTTTTCTCTTTTTCAATAATAAAGATCTCAAATTCCATCATTCTATTTAGAGAGCGGCTTTTAAGTTTTGACATATATCAGAGCTTTCATTTTGCTCATCCATAACTTCCAACATTAAGGGCCCGTTTGGTAATATTGTTCTAGTAACGTTGTTTATATTTTTTGAAAATACGTGTAAGTGAAAAAATGTGTGAAAATACGTGTAATATTGTTTAAACACTGAAAACTATTGTTTAAAATACACTACCAAACAGCTCCTAAGTTTAATACTACTATTCCTACAAATATAAGCACTTTTGACAAGCACGCGGCTACATCCATACCTATTCCAAATTTCTCTTCTCCATAGTTCCATTCTTGGACCATAGTTCAATTCATATAATATTAATATACACTCTCCACATTCTAAAATCAATATTTAATAAGAAGAAGAAGAAAGAAACATGCATCATCAAAATTAATGGATTTGTACATTGAATGATTTCATATCAGCCACCAAACTAGCATGATTATGTCCCTTTGCAACATTTCAAATATGTCTTGTACTAGTAATTTCCACACGTTTTGACCCTTCTAGATGGTATACACGGTGCAGAAATTTCATCTTCTTTACTTTTTTTTCTTCCTTATCAATCACGTCTCCCTTTCTATTTTCTTCGCCCCACCGTCCACCCACATAAACTTTAGTTTTTATTTTTTATGGATTTGTGTTCTTTGTCAGATGATTCATTGGTGTGCGCATATATCCCTATATAATCTTTTCAATGTTCTCCATTCTCCTATCAGTTAAGATATGTAAATTGATGTCAAAAGAGTTTTATATCTCAACTACAACATTTTATTATTTCTTTTTTTTTTTTGAAAGGGGAACGTTCATTCAATTAAAGAAGTGAAAGATCACGATACAAGGCATCAACTGCTGGTGGGGGAGCGTCCTCCATCCAGTAAACATCCTCAACTAAAGTATTTTTAGCATATTGGGCCAACACATGTGCTACTTGATTCCCACCCCTCCTAATACAACAAACACTAACCCATTGCAAACTCCGCAACAAATGTCGAATGTCATCCACAACATTGCCAAATGGAGAAGTGTTTTCCAAAGAAGAAGAGATAGCATGAATAACATTGATGTTGTCCCCTTCAACTATCAACCTCGAAAATCCAGCATCCACAGCAAATTCTATGGCTCTTCGACAAGCAAGAAATTCTGCTTCATCACTTGTGTGCACCATCGGACCACTAGCAGACATAGCAGCCATTACCTCTCCTTTTTCATTTCGAATAATTGCACCATAGCCTGTTCTGCCTGACTCCGAAAACACAGCTGCATCAAAATTCAATTTGAACTCTTCTGGTGGTGGTGGCTGCCATATATCTCCATTTGGTTGCTGTGTTCGCTGTACGTCCAGCCGGGTTTGCGCGATTCTGAACTCTGTGATATACTCCTCAGCCCGATTAGTCAAGCTACTTGGTACCTTCAGTTGTCCACCATGCAGCAAGCAGTTACGCTGGTTCCACACAATCCATGCTTGGGTCCAAAATAACTCAAGCTCATCTTGATTAAGATGCTCCAACAACTCCTCCATCAGGTGGATCATATCAGTCTGGCCGTGTCTAGCTTTCTGCAGCTTTCGAGAACTTGCAGCCCAAATATCTTGGACCGCTGCACAATCCCAAAGGGCATGAATAGTGGACTCCGTTTCCCTTGTACAAACCAAGCATTTATCATCATTAAGCACCTTTCTTCTGGTCAAATTCGCTGCAGTAGGGAGGATCTCATGGCACGCTCTCCAGGCAAAAACTTTTATTTTGTTTGGGAGCCGAAGCTTCCATATTGCAGACCAGATATTTTTTGCAGCACCCTCCGACGATGTTCCACCTCGGTTAGCTTCAGTTAACAGCCTCCTCGCCACATGATATGCGGACTTAACACTGAACAGACCCCTTGAATTATGCAGCCAAAAAACAGAGTCAGGTACATTTCTTCGGCTCAAGGGAATTTGGCATATGGCTTCAGCTTCATCCGTATGAAATATGGCCCTGATATCCTCCAATTTCCATATGTTCAGCTCTGGATTAATCAAATCTGCCACCATCAACTCACCCCAATTTCTCTGAACCGAATTAAGAACTTTGTTTGTTGGGAAGTTAGGCAGCCACCTATCCTTTACAGCATTGATTGAAAGTCCATTCCCCACCCTCCAACAGTGACCGGCTTGAATAATTGGTTGTGCTGCCATCAAACTCCTCCACACAAATGAGCAATTAGGGGATTCTTTAGCCTCTAAGAATGATGATCTCGGAAAGTACCTTGCCTTAAAGCATCGATAAAGCAGCGAATCGTTGCCTTGAACCATCCTCCACCCTTGCTTGGCCAACATAGCCAAATTAAAAGCTCTCAAATCTCAAAATCCCATTCCACCCTCTTTCTTTGAAGCCGTTAACTTATCCCAACTCTTCCAGTGAATTTTTCGTTCATTTCCAACTTGACCCCACCAAAATCTTGCACACAACGCTTCTAATTTAGTGCACAATTTCAAAGGGATTTGAAATACACTCATAGTGTATGTGGGTATGGACTGGGCCACAGCCTTGATGAGGATTTCATTGCCCGCCCTAGACAACACCATGCCCTTCCATCCTTGGAGCTTCTTCCAAACTCTGTCCTTCAGGTATGAAAAGGTGTTATACTTAGCCCGACCAATCACAGTTGGTAGTCCCAAATAGTTTACAAATCGATCCACCTCCTTTACTCCCAAAATCTCCAAAATCTGGCCCTTCTGCCTTTCCGAAGTATTACTACTGAAATATGCTGAAGACTTTTCCAAATTGATACTTTGCCCAGAAGCTTTCGCATAAGTTTGGAGGATTTTTGCTATGGTTTCTCCTTCAGCCCGATTTGCCTGGAAAAACAGTAATGAATCATCTGCAAACATAAGATTAGTAATCTTTGGTGCTCCTCTACTAATTGAAACTCCCTTAATCCGCCCTTCTGATTCTGCTTTTTTTAACAAAGCAGTAAGGCCTTCAGCACACAATAGAAATAAGTATGGTGATATCGGATCTCCCTGACGGATACCTCTAGATGGCTGAATCATACCGTAAGGTTTCCCATTCACCAGAATAGAAAATGATGGTGTTGTAACACAGCTCATCACCCTCTCTATCCAACCAGCTGGGAACCCCATCTTCTCCATAATACTTTGCAGGAAGTGCCACTCAACCCGGTCATAGGCCTTGCTGATATCAAGCTTCAATGCCACAGAGCCCTTTTTCCCCTTTTTTCTGGCATGCATTGTATGAAGTGTCTCATAGGCCACCAACACATTATCAGTGATCAGTCGCCCCGGTACAAAAGCACTTTGTGTGGATGATATAATCTGAGGCAGTACCTGTTTCAATCTGTTTGCCAAAACCTTGGAAATGATTTTGTAAATAACATTACATAGACTTATAGGCCTAAACTCAGACATTCTCTCTGGATTTTGTACTTTAGGAGTAAGCACAATATTTGTATGATTAATATCAGGGAGCATGTTACCATTATTTAAAAAATCCAAGACAGCTCAAACAACAGAATCACCCACTATATGCCAGAATTTTTGATAAAAAAGAGCATTCATATCATCAGGTCCTGGAGCTTTTGTTGGTCCCATTTGAAACAGGGCCACCTGCACTTCTTCAACAGTAAATTGAGTGGACAAAAATTCCCGCATGTCATCTGTCACCCTACTCTCCACTGCATCCAAACACTCCTCCATTTGATCTCCCACACCTGCCTGAAAAAGGTTATCAAAGTAATCTGAGGCTACCTGAACCACCTCCTCCAAATTCTCCACCCACTGCCCATGTGAATTTCGAATGCCTCTTATATAATTTTTCCTTCTTCTTTGTGATGCTTTGGCATGAAAAAATTTTGTATTCCTATCACCATGTTTCAGCCAATTTATTCTAGACCTTTAGGCCCAGTATATTTCTTGCTGTTGCAGAAGTTCATCCATCTTTTTGCTCAAACTCAAAAATTCAGCTTTCGAAGCTTCAGTAAGTTCGGCCTCATTCAACCTGTCCAGCTGCTTCTGAGTTTCCTTGATGGCCACCGTATTCGGGTCAGTTATTGATGAACCCCAGGCCATAAGGTCCACCCCACAAGCCTTTATTTTTTCCTGTACAGCAGCCAACCCATCCCTATCCACACCTGCATTCCCCCATGCCTCCTGAATAACATTTACACATTCAGCTCGAAGCAACCATGACTCCTCAAACCTGAAACTCCTCCCACGGTACTGCCATGGTTGTAAATAGGATTGAATATGCAATAAAAGTGGAAGGTGATCCGATGCATGAGATGACAAGTGCACGATTCTACTCAGCTGAAATCTGTCAGTCCATTCTTTATTAGCAACCCCCCTATCAAGCCGAATCTTAGTATTAGCTTCCCCAGGCCTCTTATTACTCCAAGTGTAGGGATATCCCTTAAAACCAAGGTCATGCAGTTGGCAATAGCTCAAAGCCTCCCTAAATGCTTCAATTTGTGAAAATTGCGGCTGTCTTGCACTCTTCTTCTCAGATGCATGTAAATAGGCATTAAAATCTCCAATCACCACCCATGGACCCATAGCAAATGTTTGTAAATATTTTAACAGTCTCCATGAATTTTCCTTCTGCTGTGCATTCGGCCACCCATAAAACCCAATCAGGTACCAGACAAAGCCATCCTCTTCAGTTACTTTAGCTAATACATGGTTTGCAGTAAAATTAATAACCTCCAAAGTCACATCATTCTTCCACAAAAAGGCCAATCCTCCCCCAGAATCCGGATGTTTAACTATAATCTTATTCTGAAACGGTAAGTTTCCATACAGCTTTTCAAAACCTTCCTTATCAAGTCTAGTCTCCATCAAGAAACATACCGTGGGAACTTGCTCCCTCACAATCTTGCGAAGGCTTCGACCTGTCCAAAGGTTCCCAAGCCCTTGGCAGTTCCAGCTTAATAGCCTCATTGCTCCCGGCAAGGGTGGCTCTCCACCCCCGCCGATCCCTGGTCATTGCTTTCCTCATCACTGTTCAATTTTCCTTTCTTACAGTTCTGCTCATCAACCTGCCCTTCATGTGCTTCACGTGACTCTCTCTTTCCCAATCCAGGTAGCATAATAGCCTTGCTAAAGCCTCCCAGACCAAAGTCCATTCTGTTTATACGAGTCCAAGTACCTTTGGGCTTAACATTATGAGGCCCACTCATATCCGGACTTAAGAAAGACATGCCCAGCCCCTGCCCTTGAGTTTGTATCATAACATCCACCAAATCCTCCTCATTGGATTTGGAATTAGCTCCCACGTTCTCATCCTCTCCCTTTAAATCCATGCTGACCTGTCCATGCTCCTTATTTTCCTTACCCGTTTCCTCATTAACTGAGTTTGAGCCCTTCACGTTTGTATGGGAGTGATTACGCTCATTATTACTAAGCGTGATTTCCGCAGCCGTTCCAGGAATCACGGCCTCAGTGTTAATCACTTTGCTAGGGTTTCCAACGTCACCTATGCTTGCCGCCACCGCCGTTGTGCTCATCGGAACACCCTGCACTTCTTGATTCGATCTCTTCTCTGCTGCATAACCCGTTTCCACCTCCGTACCTGCCATCTGACCTGAGACTTTAGAAGATGATGCTCTTGGACGACCACCCACAGCCTTGAGAAAATCGCCATATTGATACTCAATTCTATCTCCCTTTTTCTCCACTGCATAATGGGCTGCACAGTGCCTCAAATCATGACCTAATATTCCACAGTAGTGACAAAAGATGGGCAATCTCTCATACTTAAAAGACACCCACGTTTTAACACCATCCGATCCAGCAATAAACCCTCCCCTACGAATTGGTTTTGAAATTGGTAAGGCTACCCGGACTCTCATAAACATACTGATATCATCTTTCTGTTTCTTCCATTCCACCTCCTCAACCTCACCCAGACGACTTCCCACTTCCCTTGCAACTTGAGGGGAAACCATATCAAATGGTGCATCCCATATTTGAACCCAGAGGGATGCCGACTCCAATCGAATATTTCCTACGGTCATACCCTTCTTCCACCTCTGAAGTAATAGTAGCTGATTATCAAAGGACCAAGGGCCTCCTCTCAAGATCCTATCCAAATCAAACTCTGATTGAAATTTGAATTGGAAGAGATTCGGCCCTACTTCAAGAATCTGCATTGATTCATTCAATCCCCACGCTCGCCTAATCGTATTCTTTGCTGCTACTTTGTTAAACGACTTACATGTGAGAAACTTCCCAATCAAACTCAGATTGCAACTTTCAATAGCTTCCAATCTTCCATCATCCGAGATGGCTATAGTTTCTTCCTCTTCAGTAGTCAATTTCATCTTGTCAAGTCTATCACACATAACATCCTCCATTCTGCCTTGTATACCACTGGACAATTACCCTTCGCACACAGCCAAGGGAGGAAGTACTCGCACTAGTACGAGAGGGAGAGCTCCACGATAGGGAGATAAACTTGATATTAGTTCCTCACATTTTATTATTTCTAATGGAGATATCTAAATTCCAAATCATCTTTCTCCTAATTATTGAATTATTATAAAAAGAGGAAAGAAAGTTACGTATGATGGCGAGACATTAGTTTATATTTATTATGGCACTTGTGGCAATAATTTTAAAACAATATACCGTTATTGATATTAGCAAATTTTCTCAAAAAAAAATTAGCAAAATATTTTATTTCCTTAAATTGAAACAATTTTGCTACGGTATTCAAAATTTTGCTCATCATTAATAAGAGGCATAACAAATTCCACTATAACATTAAAAAATAATCACTTATTCCTATAAAAAAAAATAATCACTTATTATCAATGACAATAAGGAACTAAAAATTAAATCGCGACAAAACTCAAATGACGTGCCAATCACCCACAATGTCAAGTTGCTTTCATCATTATGTTCAAGAATAATACCTTCATTATCATTTTCCAAATAAATTAAGCTAACAAAACAAAAGGTGTAACAAAGATTTGTCCGAATGTGCTCCCATTAGAAAAGAAAATAATTAATAAGAGAGTACGATTAATGCTTTATGAATAAACAAAAAGTAGAGCCCACCATCACCAAAACAAAAGTAGAGCCCACATAAAAGTTAAAAGACGACAATAAGATTCGAAAGAACCCAATTACACCTTCGTGGTCATAGCCCATGAAATTCTCATGTCCAAAAAGACTTGACTAAAAGTTTATCATATAAATTATGGATTAAAATATGAAAACTTTATAAATTTCTCTATATAAAGGCCCTTGGACTTATAACATTCTTGTCTTGGGTACTTACAAAGAAGCTGGTTTAGCTAGGAATGAAACTAGGTGTTTCACAATCATATTTGTCAATGGAGTGGCCTTTGGTGAAATTTTTGCTTTGGGCTTTACTACTTTTTGTTCAAATTCATGAGCAAAATGCTTGTATTGAGGATGAGAGGATGGGTCTGCTAGAATTGAAGACCTTTCTGGAATCCAAAAATAATTATACCTATCCCCTTCTTCCAACATGGATTAATGTGTCAGAGAGTGAGTGTTGTAGTTGGGAGCAGGTCGAGTGTAGCACCACCACTGGTCACGTGATCAAGCTCATGCTCTCTAATATAAACCAAAATACTTGGTTCCTAAACATGTCCCTATTTCAGCCTTTCATGGAGCTAAGAAATCTTGACTTATCATCCAACAATATTGCTGGTTGGTTAGGAAATGAAGGTATGTGAGCTTTTGTTTCTACTATCACTCCCACACACACATGCGCACACATACACACACAAGAACTTCGAGCTATTTATGTCTCGCTTAGGATTATAACATGGCTTATGGTTACCTATCAATTTTAGGTTTAATAGGAAAGGCTTGAAATCATGGTAATTGGATTCGATTAAATATCCCAAATCAAATTAAAAAGATTGTAGTTGTTCATCTTCTCACAATATGATTAATTAAATTTATTTTAGAGGAAAAGTAATTTTAATTATTAGATTTAAATTAGATTCAAACTATATTTTTTTAGGAGTAATTTGAGGACATCCATCTATTCTAAACTTTACACGTCAAATATGTATATTTGTAATTAATTTACAAGTATTTTAGGAGGCTCATTATGATGTGTCAAATATTTATGACGTGTACAAATTGTTGTTTGACATATGACATTACTCTGAAAGATAACACATGTCATTGTCATATGCATTGAGTAAAGGACACGTATCGTCACTTTGTACATCCACCAAGTTAGGATTCAACTTTGTGGGTTATAGTTAGCTTAATTGGTAAAATCTCTAATGGTTGAATAAGAAATCTAAAGTTTAATTCTTGCCTACATTAAAAATTGATTGATGTTTGGTTTGATGACAAAAAGTGCAATTATCACATGTGGACGTTATAGGTTGAAACTTTATAATAGAAGCCAAGTTAAACCCCTAGACATGTATCCAATGAAAACAAATGTAGTTCATCAAAGCAAAAGACAACAACACGTGTTGAAATTGAGAATGAGCTTGAGAAAAATTACTCAAATTAATAGTATATTATACAAATAAAATTATTATTATATTAAATTATAAAAATCAGTTACACTTTTCCTAAAAATAAAAAATCAGTTACACGGTGAGGACTGAGGAGGGACTCGGCCATAAATTCAGGTACCTATCATGCCACCTTCCTATCTCTGTTTTAGCTCCTTTCTTTCTTCTTATTTCTTGCAAATTTTATTTTCGTTTCTCCATCTTAAACGTTTGTTAACCATCTTCTTTTTTTTTTTTTTTTTTTTTTGAGAAGTATTTGTTAACCATCTTAAATCTTAATCATTTCGCAAACCGTATAACGGTCCTTGCATAATTTAGGACTCTCTCCAAAATCAAAATGTCATTCCGTCTTTCTTCTTAATTACCCTCTCTCAACGTTTGTTAAAGCCTCTAATAAAATGGTGTAACAGTCCTTACGAATTCTCTCATTATTTATATCTGATTTTATCTCTTCCTCTGTCGATCTAATTCTATCTCCATCAAACCCAATTTGAGTCAACCATTGTTTAGAAATGAAGCATCTTAATAAACAGTGTTGTGGTGCCAAAAATGTGGGACTATCAAAACCTGCACGCACCACATTCGAACCAGCAGAAATTATACATCCTACCTACTATCATAACTTCGTGTGGAGATGTTTGGTCGATTTGAAGATTTTCAGTGCATTATTTTTGTTCTTTTGGTATTGCATGCCAATGGTGTCATACGTTCGATGAAATTTCTACCAAACTTGATGTGAGCTCTTTTCATTCAATTCCCCTCCCCCTCTCATCTTGTGATAAATCTGAAAATGATTGGTTAATTTTGTATAGTCGTTTAATTTATATGGCCCATGATTGGGAACCATATTCATCCGGATATCAACGTGGTTTTCACTTAACAACATGATAAAAATATCAACTATATGTATAGAGCTACATACGTACCTGCCTCAAACGTAAGGCCTTTTATCTAAATGAGGAGAAGAGCATTTGATATCATTTTTTATAAAGGTCTTTCTATATTGACGAAGTGACCATAGATGGAATGATTATGAACCAAAATTTTAAACTAAGGAAATTAATTTTGGGTCCGGCTCCCTCCCGTTACAAAACCTCCTGTTCACTCCATTTTTTAAAAGGATGAAAGACGTGTGTTAAGTGAAAGATCAGAGGGCAGAATTAGAAACAAAGCCACCTCAAAACCCAATTTATCTCTCCCTCTCCCTCTCTCTATCTTTCTCAACCAAACCTTTCTCAGCAACCCATCTCCTTTGGTAAACCTATCTTTGGAAAGCAAATCCAATAAAATCAGCTCCGATAGCCTTTTTAAAACTAAAACTTTTGCAATTTTTTTTTAGAATTGCTACAGTAGCTCTCTTGTGAGAGGTAGAGAGCACCATAAGAGCAATTGCATCAGTCCATCTATAATACAAAAGTGCATCATTTTACACATTTTTGCTCCAAATCCACCCACATCAGCTCTTTTATCATACTGTTTGTTTCCAAAATTGCTACAGTAACCGTATAAATATACACGATTACTGTAGCTTTATATAATAATAGTTTATTATTTTTTTCTCTGTCACTGGTCAGACTCCCTCTCTTTCCCAACGGCCACAACAACCCATCAGTAGAAGAAAAATGAAGCAGAAGAGGAAGAAAAAAGAAGAGGAGAACCACCCGACCACCAACCCAGCACCACCTAGCCACCATTGCAACCCAGCGCCACCCAATCACCACCACTCCAACCCATTTCAACAATTGATAATCCACCACAAAATCAACCCAAAATCAATAGAAAATCAAACCAAAATATCAGAAAACCCAACTCAAAATCAAGAAAAACTAAAATCCACCGAAACCCATCGGAAAGCCCAACTCAAAAACAACCCAAACCCACCGGATCTGCCGTTGCTGCTGCCGGATCTGCCGCCATTGCTGCTGCCGGATCTTCTGTTGCTACTGCTGCCGCCGTTTGTGAGTGTTGGGTTTGAGATATGAGAGAGGAAGAGAGTTGAGGGAGGACTAGAGAAGATTGAGAGAGATCGTTGAGACTCTGATTTGGAATTGAGAGAGAGAAACGTTGAGATGAGTGAGATATTTTTTGATAAACTGAGAAAGAGATATATATTAAAGAAAGAGATAAATATTAATAAAATAATAATAAAAAAAAGAATAAAAAATATTATTTAAATAAATCAAAGTGTATAATAGATAAATTGAGGAAGTGTTTTAGAAAAGTGATATTGTAAAATAAAAAAAGTAGATTTTTATAGCAAAATAAACGGAATATTTTAGAAGCACGGTGTGAATGCTCTAACAACTCCAAAACATTATTATCTCTTAAAAAAATGCACAGCTGAATAAAAAAGAATATTATTTCTTTTTCCTCCTTTATTCTTTGTTCACTCTCTCCCTCCTCAACCGAACTCATTTCTCTCTCTCAAGTGTATCTAAACGATAAGACAATCAAAACTCAAATACAATCTAAAATTAGAAGAAATTTAATTAGAACAAAAAATCTAAAATTAGAACCACAACAACAACAACAGATTTGATTTGAACAACAAATCTAAAATCAGAACAACAGATCAAGAATAGGAAAAAGACAAAGTTAATTATAACAACAAATCTAAAATCAAAACAAAAACAACAGATCAACAACATAGAAGCAGGTGTGACCCAATCCCCCAGTTGCATGCACTCGGCAGTGGGAGGAAGACGAGCAGCGGTGAAGAGGCGGCAATGGACATGGATTTCTCTTAGCTTATGTGTGTGTGTGTGTTTGACTATAATGAAACCAAAAAGGTTTGGGGGTAGAGAAAGAAAAAAAGGAAAACGTGTGGTGTGACTGTGGACTTTTTTTTATGATAATAATTATGTTAAATTTTTCTTAAGGAAATTAATTATAATTTAATGAATACTAAGAGAGAGAAAAAAATAGTCTAACCGTGTGGTGTGTGGTGGACTCTTTTTAATGATAAGTATGGTAAGTTTTTTTTAAACGTAATTAATTATAAGTTAATGAATAATAAGAGAAAAATAAATGGTCTAAACATGTGGTGGACTTTTTTTAATGATAAGTATGGTAAGTTTTGTTTTAAGGAAAATAGTTATAAGTTAATGAATAATAAGAATAAAAATCCCTTAAGAAATATTACCATTGAAAAATATGACTATTGGAAAATTTGAAATGTTGTCGTTGGCAATTTAAAAATATAGCCGTTAAAAATTTGAAAAATATAGGAATAGAGGAAAGATAAAGAAAGATTAAAGAAAGAATAAAGAAATAATGAAGAAATAATATTTTAATAAGATAGAAAAATGATAATAAGTCTATTGAAAAGTGTATTTGAAAAAGTAGGTAGGTAAAAAATAAATATAACAGTAACTGTTCACCCTCCAAAAAATACAAAAATTTGGAGAATCTGCTGGAAATGCTCTTAGCAGCTACAACCAATAATACATATATCATTGGGCATTGATGTAGTCATGTACACTTGATCTTCACTTCACATATAAGAAAGGCAGAAACAAGAGCCCACATATCGTATTTAAATGATAAGTGCACATACCTTCTTTTGCTTTCAAAGTTACATATGGTTTTCAATAGTAAAACTTCACATATCAACAATGCAGGTTGTACTAATGATCGTACCAGAAATCACATACGATTCTTGATAGATCATTCATTTACTTATTTATTTTCGTATTATGATTATTGTGATAATGAATACACTCCTTTCCCATTGTATTCATGGATTTAACAATTGGTTGAATATGTATTTTATAGAATCCAATTGTTTGTCTAAAATGAGCAAGTTGGCGCACTTAAATTTAAGTTGGAATCACTTTGACAAGGAAATTTTAAGATTCTTAGGTGTCCTCCCAGTCCTTAAATCTCTTGACCTAAGTTACAATTTCATGAAAGGGCCTCTTTCTAGCCACGGTACATGCAAATTTAAATTTTCTTTTTCAAGAATACCATGAAAAAGTCTAGAAAAAAACTGAGATTTTATAACCAATTTTACCTTTATTGAGATTTACTTTCTTCATGTTAAAAATAACAAAATGCTTAATTTATGTAAATGATTGTGGTAGTGTGGCTTCAATATGAAATGTGTTATTCTACTAGATCTTCCATATGTACTGTTAGTTTCAATTTGATAAATACATATCTCTTTACCGATGACGTAGAACTGGTTAATCTAAACAACTTGGAGGTCCTCATTGTCACGTCCCAAACCCGATACCCGGATTTGTGACCATGACCGGCATGTTAATATCAAGCCTAAACCTGGTATTAACAAAAACCAACTAAAACTTTTTACAAAGGCTTCCCTTTTTCTTTTCATTCTTGTTTCATTTTTTTTTTATATAACTTTTCACTTGATATTCAGAGCATCTACACTGTACCCAAAGAATAACATAATCCACCTATCATTCAAATTCCACACTTTCACATAATACGTCTCTTAATACTTTAAGGTACACAACTTTCATTAGATCCTAAAATACACCATACCACAAAACTAAATATCAAATACTAATTTAGGATCTATACATATAAAACTAAAACCAGCTCATTCCAAAACTCGACTAAGGCTCCCTCTGCTCCAAAATAAAACATGTTGACTGAAAGAGTGGAAGGGGTGAGCTACACAGCTTAGTAAAGGTAAGATACATGATAATTTAATTAGGATGCATGTAAATCAAATCATTTCATTCTATGAATATTCGAATAGGAGAACATCTTTTCATGCATAGTATTTTATACTATTCATAATAATAACTTATACGCTCATCATAGGAAAATAATTGTTCTCCTTTTTCTTATCAGAATAATATTACCAAAACCTTTCAGATTTAATTTCTTTCATTTCTTACAAAGTCACCAAATATAATTTTGATTGTTTAAAATCAATATATATGTATTCTCATTACAAAATAATCATTTTAACTTAAATCAAATAATTGGTAACTTTTTCTTAAACTAGAAACATCTTGCCGAATAAGAAAACTTTTCTTTATAAACTTCTTCTCATAAAATATTATAACTTTCATGGTCATAAAACTTAACATTTCATAAAGAACAGATATCTGATAACTTTTTAACATAAACTTGTACTTTCATCAGAAGCTTTATCTTTACAGAACACTAAAACTTTTTCATCAGATTCTTTATCTTTAAAGCACAACAGAACTTCAGAAACTTTTATCTTTAAAGAACAGCTTTTCTTTTCCTCAGAAACTTCTTTTCATGAGAGCTTTTAACTTTTCATAATGCATTTAAACAAAATCATTCTCTCATGATCAATAACATAATATAGCTGTTCATAACATATTAGTTAGTTCATATCTGATAAGTCTGTACAGAGAAGGCCTCATCACATTTGGGTGCCTTCGTGTGCATGATATTGTCCTCTTTGGGAGGCCTGATGGCACATCCCCTCAAGGTTTTGTTCCTTCCCACCGTTCGTACACATTGGGGAGAAGTCCTTGTTCAGATTAGAGTTACGGGCAGCCCCATTTCCTCTACTTTAATATGGCCAAACAGATAACATTTTCCATGGAAAGCTAGTAATTTAACCCCTACTGGTCGAGTTCAGATTACCAGATGACATAACCCGAAAACATTTCATACTTATACATCATACTGAAATTCATAGTTTGCATAACATTTCACAATAATAGCATTTCCATTATTTTCTTTAAACATCATGTTCATGGAAATTAGTAATAGCATCAATATGCTTAAATCATATACATAAGGTTTCGAAAGCTCACGAACATATCTTTGTCTGAAACATGCTTATATGTCATATCTCTAATCAAAAACCTTTTAATGCATACTACACTTTAAAATAGCCTCATGACTTACCAAATGCTCATATAACTTATCCCTTACCTGAAAGCAGAGGAACCGAAAGCCTACAGTCGAAGGAGCTTAGACTTGGGAACTGGTAACACCTAAACCAAATATCAAAGCTTATTACTATCAATTATTCCTTATCATAAACTTACACATTCATCTCAAAACCTATATCTTAGAATCAAGGAAATCCTAATCTCACCTCAACGAGGTTCCCACAAACACAAAATACATTCATCAAACAACATGATGTACTAAATCATAGATAAACCAACATTCTCACATTAATCTCATATCTCTAGAAGAGCCAACTTTATTTCAAAAGGTGTTTTGAGATTAGGGCAATAATGCATGCATAAACATAAACTCTTTTAAGCATGGTCATATAACCATATATACTCATATGGCAACATGAAAAAGCAGTAGAATGGTTTAGAACCCTTCCTTTGAGTACTAAACCTTGAACCAAGGTATACAAAATTTAGCTATGATCCAAACATACCAAATGATGAGCATAATAAATTATAGCTCAAATTATTCACCCTAACTTTAGAATTAAATCCTCAAAGTTAGGCATGTCCCTTACTGTTCACTGTTTTATTCCAGCAGCATATACTTCACTTATAAAATACAAGTGGGCTATCAATTCACATCCAAACTTCATTGAATTTTACAAAGCAACTCCTCTGGATGTCTAATAATACCATATCAATTTCGGAGTCAAAGCATAAAACCATAATTTACTAAAAATCATACAATATAGCATACTCAAATCTGTCCTGACAGAATTTCATGCAACTTAGAAATTAACCCATTATTTTTATATTAATCCAAATGCTGTGAGACCACTTTCATTACAACCATATGTGTCGTAGATTTCATAGGAAATATCCCTAGCATCCAAATTCACTGTATACAATTTAATACATAATTTATCATGCGTTAACACAGAATCTGTCACAGTGACAACTTTGCAACATTTTCTTGTAAATTCACAAACAATTATTAAACAATGGTATTTTCATATGAAATTTAATACACACATACTAGACATATTATATAATAATCTCTAATAAACCTTTTACCCAAAGTTGTCCTAGAAAAATACAGGATTTATGATAACCAAACAGGTTAACCAATGAGTGCAACTCTTAGCAAGTTCATGAACTAACTGTAAGGTTGAATTTAATCAACCATTCTGTTGGCTTTATTCCGTGCCAATTTGCTTGTAATTCAGCACTTAAAAACCCTGTATTTAGGTGGGAATCATGTAAGGGTAGTTTGTGAGAGAGTGTGAAGAAATGCTCAAGATTATGCAGTGAAGCAGGGACTCGCGACCGAATCTCGCGGGTGGCTCGCGGCTTGCAAGCAGCCAAAAGATGCACACGAGTGAAGCATGCAAAGAAGCTGAATCGTCATGCCAACTGTAGCACTACAGGACAAAAAGTCCAGACTAGCCATTCAGTTAGTTCGCGGCTTGAACTCGCAACTCAGTCAAGTCGCCAGCCAGCTCTGTTTTGAAAAACTGACTCTTCGCATTCCATTCTCACACTAGTATAAATACCCCTTATACCCACGAAATGTAGAGAGCTTCCAGAGAGAATTTTGAGAGAGAAACCCTAGAGAAAAACAAGATTGACTCATCCACAATCTTTACATAGAGACTCTTCAAATTCCTCTACTCTCACCCTCTCCATTGTTACATCCTTGAGAGGTTCTTAGCCAAATCCTTTTCTCACCATACCCACATCTGTGAGAAGGCTTTTTGGTGTTTTAGAAAGCAGTTAGGAAGGGACCAATTCACATTGGTTGATGCTATGGGCTATAGCGGAATCCGGTAAGTTAAAGAAGAAATAGGTTCGGCGTAACCTCGTTGGAATAGGAGCTTGGAAGGCTTAGGTACACTGGGTAGATTAGGCTTGGAGGGTCTTCTGCTGTTCATGTATCTCAACTACATTCTTTAGTGGATTATTTACTGCTTGGAGGGCGGCGCAGAGGTTTTACGCCGAGGACTTCAGTTTCCTCTTTGATAACACATCGCTGTGTTGTACTTGTGTTTGCATCTCTCTTTCCTTAATCTTTGCCATTTAATTTCTGCTGTGGATGTGATTTTATTTGGTTAAGATTGTTTATCAATTCTGTTTTAGCTTATGTTCATGTTTCGCACATATATTGTTTGATAATAAGCTTGAATTGGTAATTTGTAAATTGGGGGTCTAAACGTTCATAGTGTTTTATACGCTATTTGAACTTTCACTAACTCTTAACAAGCTTCAATTATTGAAACAACTACACATTCAGCACCTCAATTAACAATTCCATAAAGTTAATTTAGCTACTTTACTTATTTTAACACTTACCGATAATAGATTTTATCTTAGTATATCATCTAGGAGCACATGCAAGCATAACAATGATTCAATTCGAATTAATCAACAATCTCTAGAATCCAACCCATATACAAAATCATATAACCATCGCTTAGGTTTAAATGGATAAATAGATAAAAGAAATAGATTTTCCCCTTACCCTAGACACGGATTCTTGGAGTGATAAAAGCTAGAATCACTCTAGCTTCAAGTTGGGAACAAGAGCTTGGGAAGATTTGAAAGAAACTCTTGTTGCTGCTGGACCCGTAGGTGTGAGAGGGAGAGGAGAGTGGAGAGTTTTTCTTTCTTTTGGTGTTGGACCGTGGGTATGAAAGAGGGAGTGAGCTTCTTGAGTCTTCTTTCTTTGAGAAAGTCAAAGAAGAGATAAAGGTGTAGCCAATAAGAACAAAGAAGGAAGAAAACAAAGAAGTAAAGAGAGAAAGACCAAGGAAGTTTCTAGTGCAGCCAAGAAAAGATAAGGGAGAGTTTTGGGTGGAGCACGTGTATTGCAAAGGAAGAAGTGAGCTGATGACTCACCTTTGAAACTTTTAAAATTTACTTTCCACACCCCTTATAAGCTTATATTTTATAAAGGCCCAAACTATAAAATAACTTTGCAATAAAACCTTTACCTTTATAATTAATTAAACACCAACAAATATATATATATATATATATATATATATATCTAATAACTTAACCACTTAATGTAATTTTGTACATACTTAGTATATATTCATAATACAATTAGCCATTCAATTACTTATAATCTTTACAATTCTTATTCAATGGCATTATGAAATAATATGTCTATTAAATACTCTTTTATTAATTATAAAAAGAAAGTGGCTTAAAATAATAATTAATCACTCAAACACATAGTTTAACTATAAAGTTGGGTCAGGGTGTTACACTCATCCCGCAAGAAAATGGTCTTAATATTTTAATAAGATAGAAAAATGATAGTAAGTATATTGAAAAGTGTATTTGAAAAAGTAAGTAGGTAAAAAGTAAATATAACTGTGACTGTTCACCCTTCAAAAAATACAAAAATTTGGAGAAGCTGCTGGAAATGCTCTTAGCAGCTACAACCGATAATACATATATCATTGGGCATTGATGTAATCATGTACACTTGATCTTCACTTCACATATAAGAAAGGCAGAAACAAGAGCCCACATATCGTATTTAAATGATAAGTGCACATACCTTCTTTTGCTTTCAAAGTTACATATGGTTTTCAATAGTAAAACTTCACATATCAACAATGCAGGTTGTACTAATGATCGTACCAGAAATCACATACGATTCTTGATAGATCATTCATTTACTTATTTATTTTCGTATTATGATTATTGTGATAATGAATACACTCCTTTCCCATTGTATTCATGGATTTAACAATTGGTTGAATATGTATTTTACAGAATCCAATTGTTTGTCTAAAATGAGCAAGTTGGCGCACTTAAATTTAAGTTGGAATCACTTTGACAAGGAAATTTTAAGATTCTTAGGTGTCCTCCCAGTGCTTAAATCTCTCGACCTAAGTTACAATTTCATGAAAGGGCCTCTTTCTAGCCACGGTACGTGCAAATTTAAATTTTCTTTTTCAAGAATACCATGAAACAGTCTAAGAAAAAACTGAGATTTTATAACCAATTTTACCTTTATTGAGATTTACTTTCTTCAAGTTAAAAATAACAAAATGCTTGATATATGTAAATGATTGTGGTAGTGTGGCTTCAATATGAAATGTGTTATTCTACTAGATCTTCCATATGTACTGTTAGTTTCAATTTGATAAATACATATCTCTTTACCGATGACGTAGAGTTGGTTAATCTAAACAACTTGGAGGTCCTCATCCTGCAAGGAAATGGTCTTAATGGAAGCCTACCATTCAAGGGTAAACATTCCATCATCTATTTTAACTGCAAGAATAATTTTCATATGATATGTAAGTTCTTTTAGTATAAGCCAATGAGCCATTTTAAATATTATCTTTTGACACTATCTATCGTCAATTCTCTTTGTAGATATGGCAAACTTCAGCAGTTTGAAAATTTTAGATTTGAGTGAAAATTTCTTCACTGGAAGTATCCCTCCATATATTGGAGCACTATCTTCACTCAAGGCTCTATCATTATATTCTAATCGACTTAATGGAACTTTACCCATTCGAGGTAAGAATCTACTATGAAATTGAATTTGACAATTTGTTAATCTTCTAAAATTGAATAGGAGTGTAAAAACAAGGGAAAGTGAAAGGTTGATATAGAATCGATCTAATTGGTTGCAACTTGAACTCACAAACAACTGATCATTCACAAACACTTGAATAACATGTTATGACACTCCTTTTCCATTGTCTTCATGGATTTAACAATTGGTTGAATATGTTTTTTTACAGAATCCAATTGTTTGTCTAAAATGAGCAAGCTGGCGCACTTAGATTTATGTTTTGTTAAGTTTTAGATCCCTGTAAACTAGATTGTTTAACCTAATTAATTAACCAAGTGAATACTTAAGTTTATTATTCAGATCTAGGTTAAAACAAAACAATCATGTCATGCAAAGCAGCCAAAAAGTAAATAACACAAGATATGATGACCCAGGAAAACTTAATCAATAAAAAACCTGGGAAGTATTTAACCTAGCTATCCTCAAGGTAAAAAGCAAATCCACTAGAAAGAATTGAAGTTTACAATAAGACTTAGACCAATAACAACCTATTGCTACCACATGTAGAACTTACTGACACGACCACGTGCAAGCTCCGAATCCACAGACTCTTTCTTTCTTAGGCCTTTGCAACACAAGCACCCACACTTGTGAAATCAACACAAACTCTCATGTTTGTGACTCCAAGACCACCCTTGAATGTTTAGATCATCAGCACCTTTGATGACTAGAGAAGGCAGTAACTTTTACAACACCAGATCTTGAGATTCTTCAAGGAATAACACCGATAGAAGATATGAGAAAGCTTTTTGGGTACAAAACCCTAAATACAAAGGAGGTACACTTTTCTCTCTCTGAAAAGCCTTATAAAAATGTGCTTAGGGTTTCTTTTATATATTTGAAGAAGTAGATCTGAAACCCTAATCCTTTTTGGGCTTGAACTGTTGTTGGGCCGAACTTAAAATTCTGCAAATACATGTTTCGATCAGTCGAGCCTATCTTTCGATTGATCAAACCAGGCAGTTTCTAAATTCTTCTTTCTACAGCTTGTATGTTCTTGAATCTTGACTTGAATCACCTTAAGCATTGTCTAATAATACCTATAGACTCTGGGATCTATATCTAGACAAGTTTGTGTTCACGGTTTGCCAATTGTTCTAAACTTTTAGAACCTAACAATCTTCCCCTTTGGCAATCCGTGACAAAACTCGCATACAAAATGAAATACTCAAATACAAGAACTACCCAATACAATAAAATGCCCAAATACATCACAAATCTCAATCTAAGACTCCTAACCTAGAAGTTGCAATAAAAGGTAAAAGGTCTTGATCAGAATGTACCTGTCTTTCCTGAAAACACTCCAAAAAACACATCACCACATTTGTGGAAAGAAAGACATATAAACAATAAATAATCAAACTAAAGCAAATAACAAATATGCAAACTAACTCTCCCCCTAAGTTAGATACATCAAAATTTTTTATTTTCTCCCCTTTACAAAAATTTTTTTATCTTCCCTAAATAAAAACAGTTAAAAACCTTTCAAATTTCATCTATTTCTCCCCCTTTTTGTCATGTATTGACAAAGACAACTCAAACAAAGAGTAGATAGTAAATATACACAACAGAGGATAAGAGAAAATAGAAAATCAAGGAAACACAAAACAATTCAGTTCTATAGAAAATAAAGACAACTCCTCCTATGAAGAGCAACAACTCTCCTTATAAACAATAAAGGTTAAAAACAAGTTTCTCCCCCTATAAAAATAGAAAAAACAACCCAAGTGTTAGGAAAAACAGTTTTGGGAAAAATTTAGAAGGTGGGGAAAATACACAAACCAAACTTAAAAACTAAGTTGAGGATACATATGAATAAAAATATTCTCTCTTTCAATAAATGCAAACATGACACTATGTGACCCATAAACAGTTGCATGAGTAGAGAAAATATTTGCACATTGAACATCCATCATATCTTTTAAGAAAAATATTTTCTGCAGTTCACACATAAAAAATAGCATATACTAAAATGTACAAAGGACTCAAAAATTAATCAATCAATTTTTAAATCAAGTTGAGTACCTAATGTAGCAAAGTGTATGCATGTTATGTGTGAAAACAATGAGAGATATGACTGCAAAACTGCAAGATAGATACAGAAAACAATGTGATGTATGTGAATCCTAAACACAAATGATGCATGAAAAAAAAGTTTGGTAAAAAACTTAAAAACTGAAAATTTTCCAGTTTTGATCGATTAAGCATCGATCGAACATCAATCGAAGCAGGCAAAAGCAAGCTTCAAAAACCTGGAAATTTTCAGTTGATCATAAAATAGATTCGATCGATCGAGAATTAGAAAAACAGAATTTTTTGAAAAACCAGAAATTTATCTGCAAAATCAATTTTCCAAAGATTTTTCATGACATGTAATGCATGAGAATGATTCCAAAAGTTTTTCAAAACACATAATCTTCAACTTAAGTTTTCAAAAACAAAGTTTTAGATTTTTCTTCTCAAAATTTAAACCAACCCTCAAAAGAATTTTGCATCAAACATCACAGAGTGTATAATCTTGGATGGCCACACTAGTTTACACACAATCTCATGTACAAAGCTTAGCAAAGAATTACTTGTGATGTGTGTGCAACTTGTAAGAGCATGAGATACATATAAGGTGATATGTAGATAGTAATCAACCAAAATTTCTACATTATTCATCACATAAATTTGAAAGTGACTATCACCTAAAAAGTTACATCATATAACTCTCACGTCTCCTAGAAAACAAGCTTGTAATCATGTGTATATATATATATATATATATTTTTTTTTTGCCTTATCATATTTTTATGCATATTTTTCTTTTTCAACTTTTTCTTTTCTTTTAAAGGCAACACTTTATGATTTTTTTTATGTGCAAGTGCTACACTTTCTCGAGCACAAAAACTTTTTAGATGCACTAAGGTGTTCATGATTGGCTAGTAAACAGTGGTGAGATGGTTATTTATGCATTTCTCTTAGGATTTTTTAGTCCTTACAATTAAAAGCATGTGACTTCAAAATCAAGAGCATGTGATCAAAAACTACAAACAACTCACACAAAACATGCACTACATAGCTAAAACTAGCAAAGTGCAGAAAAATAAGCTCATCCAAGCTAACCAAGGTACACAGGCATGTTATGCAAAGATAAAATGGCCAAACTCAAGTACACATTCATGATGTGTAATACAAAAGAAATAAAAATCTTTTTGGTTTCAAAAAAATTTTATGACCAAAACTAAAAGTACACATTATGCTAAATGATTAAAAATGCAAATGCAATGCATGACAGTGCTTATTTAAGCTATAGAGGGTACACAAACAAGAAATATCAATTTCTTAATTAACCCTTGAGCACATGTACAAACTAGTACATACTCACACAAAATCAGAAATAGCTTAGCACTTATATAACACATACTATTCAAGTTTCTCCACAATGTCAAGCATGTTCTAAATCGAGAGAGATATTATAACTTATGTAATCCTCAAAAAAAAATAAAACTAAACACAAAATAAAATATTTTTGTCTTTTTGAAAATTTTCAATGTTTTTGGATTTTTTTTTTTTTAAAACAAAACAACCTAAGAAAATAAGACAAACAAAAACAGAAAGAAAACATGTCTACAAATAATTGAAAGAATTAAATCAAGGATAGGTAAGAAACACTCACCTTAGAGAATCTTTTCTCACCCATATAGCACGAGTCTTCGGCTTTGTAGGTGAAAATCCATGAGAAGCAGAGTGTATTTGAGGGATTACACCAATCATCTGAGAAAGACTGAAATCATGCAAATTCCTTTCACAAGCCTCAAAAAGATCAACTGAAACAATAGTGTCCTTTTTATTCAAAACATCACAATCAAAAACAGTAAGACACTTAAAATTATCCATGATAACAGGGATCAAGGATCAACTCTAGGTATAATAACCTAAATCAAGAGCTAACCCGCTCTGATACCACTTGTTAGGTTTAGATCCCTGTAAACTAGATTGTTTAACCTAATTAATTAACCAAGTGAATACTTAGGTTTATTATTCAAATCTAGGTTAAAACAAAACAATCATATCATGCAAAGCAGCGGAAAAGTAAATAACACAATGATATGATGACCTAGGAAAATCTAACCAGTAAAAAACCTAGGGAGGATTTAACTTAGCTATCTTCAAGGTAAAAAACAAATCCACTAGAAAGAATTGAAGTTTACAATAAGACTTAGACCACTAACATCCTATTACTACCACATGTAGAACTTACTGACACAACCACGTGCAAGCTCCGAATCCACAAACTCCTTCTCTCTTAGGCCTTTGTAACACAAGCACCCACACTTGTGAAATCAACACAAACTCTCCTGTTTGCGACTCCAAGAGCACCCTTGAAGTTTAGATTATCAGCACCTTTGATGACTAGAGAAGGCAGCAACTTTTACAACACCGGATCTTGAGATTTTTAATAACACCGGTAGAAGACATGAGAGAACTTTTTGGGTACAAAACCCTAGATACAAAGGAGGCACACTCTTCTCTCTCTAAAAAGCCTTATAAAAACGTGATTAGGGTTTCCTTTATATACTAAAAGAAGTAGATCTAAAACCCTAATCCTTTTTGGGCTTGAACTGCTATTGGGCCTAACTTAAAATTCTGCAAATACGTGTTTCAATCGGTCGAGCCTGTCTTTCGATCGATCGAACTAGGCAGTTTCTAAATTCTTCTTTCTACAACTTGTATGTTCTTAAATCTTAACTTGAATCACCTTGAGCATTGTCTAATAATACATATAGACTCTAGGATCTATATCTAGATAAGTTTGTGTTCACGTTTTGCCAATTGTTCTAAACTTTTAAAACCTAACACATTTGAATTACTTTGATAAGGGAATTTTAAGATTCTTAGGTGCCCTCCCAATTCTTAAATCTCTTGACCTAAGTAACAACCAGCTTGTAACCCCATGCATATGCATGAATATACGTAAAGATATACAATGCATAATATAATTCTTATATATATAATTTAAATACTATTGATAGTAATTTTTATATTTTGTTAACTCTTTGAAAATTTTTGTAAGAATATTATTATGTATAAAATGTAAATTGTCCATGTTTATTTATTTATTTATTATTGTGAAGCACTTTTTTTTTTTATTTTTTATGATTCATTTATTCTAGACTCTTTGGTTTTTGTACTTAATAACTCATTTGGATGAATATTTATGATGTGGTCCCACATTTGATTCTAAAATTAAGAAATAAAACTCTTTAAGAATAAATAATTTAGAACACATGGGGCAAAATTGGAACTCTAATTTAAAATTCTAATTTGACTTTCTCTCTACTTCACCTATTATTATATATATATATATATATATCTATATATATATATATAAACACATGGGGCAAAATTGGAACTCTAATTTGAAATTCTAATTTGACTTTCTCTCTGCTTCACCTATTATTATTATTATTATTATATGGAAGGGCCTCTTTCTAGCCACAGTACGTGCAAATTTAAATTTTCTTCTTCAAGAATGCCATGAAAAAGTCTAGAAAAAAATTGAGATATTATAACCAATTATACCTTTATTGAGATTTACTTTCTTCAAGTTAAAAATCACAAAATGTTCGATATATGTAAATGATTGTGGTAGTGTGGCTTCAATATGAAATGTGTTATTCTACTAGATCTTCCATTTGTATTGTTAGTTTCAATTTGATAAGTACATATCCCTTTACTGATGACATAGAACTGGTTAATCTAAACAACTTGGAGGTCCTCATCCTACGAGGAAATCAATATCAATATGTATATAAGAGCAGAAACCTCATGTGAGAGACCATGAGGTCCTGCCAAGTGGCACATTATATGTAAAGAGAATTAAAATATTCTCAAGTGCCACATCAGAGATAAGAACAAATTAAATTATGACTTTTTGTTTCATTTGGTTCAATGTTTCAAGATTTTTCTAATCAACAAATAAATATTATTTGTATCATTTGGTTCAATGTTTCAAGATTTTTCATCCCTCACACATACACACAAACTCTTTGCATTTTAATTCACCATTTTCACCTTTTGCACTTCTACCCCTTTATATATACCTACCCATAGCCCTTCATACCATTCCATGTCAAACACACACAGACCAAAAATAATTTCATTTACCTTCAATCTTTCAACGATACCTACCTAGCTCTAACATTGTTGTCTCATCTAACCCTAACTCATATGAGTTGCCTACAACCAAGTTAAAGGGGCTTGCGTTTTATATTGAGTGATAACGGCAATTACTTTTGATGTTAAGGTCGGATGTTGTGGATTTGTGAGTTTCATAAATGATGTGATTGACTGTGGGTGTTTGCGATATGTATTTTGTTTTAGAATACATTATATGTTGTTTCTCAAAAAAAAAAAAAAAGAATACATCATATGTTTACATATGTCAAATATATATAACGGTAATTTATTTAGAAGTATTTAGGGAGCCTCATTATGATGTGTCAAATATTTATGAACAAATCATTATTTTCCATATAACATCAATATGTTTGCATCACTCTAAAATATAACACATCATTTCCGATTTGCCGTATGCATTGATTAAGAGACACATAAAATGGTTCCATCTTGCTTCTTAATTACCCTCTCTCAACGTTTGTTAAAACCAAATAAAATGGTGCAACAGTCCTTGCAAATTCTCTTATTATTTATATCTGATTTCATCAAACCCAGTTTGCGCCAAGCATTGTTTATAATAATAATACACGTAGTACGTACAACTACGAAGTAAAAGAAAAAAAAAATTGATGGCAGTTGGCTCTGTTACTAAGGATATAACAGAGCAGTTGCACATTATATTTAATATTGATGAAATAAAATTTTCTAAAAAAAAAAAATTCAAAATTAGAGCTGGATATCATTTTTGTTGGACCGTAATTAGTGAATCATCATTGTTTAACTATGATGATTGGAAAAATCTCACTATATTTTATCTACAGCATATTTGTTTATAATTCTAAAAGATCATAAATTTTTGAACAAAAAGGAAATTAATTGCTTTTTATTTGTTAAAATATAAAGAGAACAATTTTTTTTTTTTTCATAATATCAAAATCTTGAACAAAAAGGAATGAATTTTTTTACTCGTTACTATATGTAGAGAACACAACGTTTTCATTAGTTACAAAAAGAAAACAACATGACATCTTTTATTTTAGCTTAAAAATAATAAAAATAAAAACTCTTTTCTTTTGGTTGGTTTTGCAAAGGATAAGATAAATGAATTTTTTTAAAAATTAATAGTTCGATACGTCTAAAATGAAATATTCTTATGAAAAAATACCCTATTATACTACTTTGTTATATTATAGCATTTTCATTTAAATGAAAAAAAAAAAAAAAAAAAAAAAACCTATGCCAAGCACTGGTCAAAAGTTAGTTATATGTAACATGTGAATATTAGTATCTTCTTTCCACATTAAAAAAAAGAAAAAAGAATATCCACATTTTAGACATGGTGTATAAGATGGAGAAACTATTGATGTACCAAATTAATTCCTTCTCAAACTCAAATGTTTTAGCTATATTGTTGAAGTGCCTACGCTGTAATAACAAAAAGCAGCTTAAAGTTTGATTCATATGCATATATATAAAAGTAATTTTGAATATTAAGTTGTCAACATATATATTTAAATTTAAGTTGGAATGAATTTGGCAAGGAAATTTTAAGATTCTTAGGTACCCTCCTAGTTCTTAAATATCTGGACCTAAGTTTTAATAACATGGAAGGGCCTCATTTTAGCAACGGTAAGTGCATATTTAAATTTTCTTCCTCAAGAATACCATGAAGAAGTTTAGACAAAACAGAAATTTACTAACCAATTTTACCTTTATTGACATTTATTTTCTTCATTTTAAAAAGCACAAAATGCTTCCGTGCAAAACAAAATGCTTGATACATGCAAATGATTGCAGCAGTATGCCTTCAATATTTACTGTACATTTTAGCCCAATTTTTTTGTCCATTCAAATATGAAATGTGTTATTTTACTAGATCTTCCCTCCATACTGTTAGTTTCAATCTGACAAATGGATATCTCTTCACCGGTGATGTAGAATTGGTTAATCTAAGCAACTTGAAGGTCCTCAACTTGGGTGACAATCGTCTTAATGGAAGCCTGCTATTTAAGGGTAAACATTCCTATCATCTATTTTAACTGCAAGAATAATTTTTTTGTGACAAGAAGTTCTTTTAGTATAAGCCAATATTTTAAATATTTTTTCTTCACACTATCTATCGTCAATTCTCCTTGTGGATATGGCAAACTTCAGCAGTTTAGAGGTTTTAGATTTGAGTTTAAATTATTTCGCTGGAAGTATTTCTCCATATATCGGAGCATTATCTTCTCTCAAGGCTATATCATTATATTTTGTTGGACTTAATGGAACTTTTAACAATTCAAGGTAAGAATCTACTATGAAATCGAACTTTGAAAATTTGTTAATTTTACTTGTTAATCTTCTAAATTTGATTAAGAGTGTAAAAACAAGGGCAAGTGAACGGTTGATATAGGATAGATCTCAAAAAAAAAATATATATATATATATATTAACATTTTAGACCTGGTGTATATAGGGTGGAAATCTATTGGTGTATATATGTAACATTCATTAGAGGTGTTTTTATAAAGTTCTAGAGATCATACTTACACCAAAATCTTTATTTAATGTTTATTGTGATTGCTTTCTTCCATCTGTATTGCTTTGGTTCGATATTGGGTGCGCATAAGAGGATAACTAATTGCTAAGACTATTTGTCAACAATTTAATAATCAACTAAATACTAAATCAAAATTCTTTAATCGAAGATTTTAACTAGATGCCAAATCGAATTCCATTAACTTACTATTAAGACTGTGTTGTGTATGCCGTGGTTTTTCACTCTTTTTGTACTGCTATTACCACTGTCCTACCCCTGTTATGTTGTTTTTAGGGGCTGCTTATTATTCTGTTTGTATACTTCATACATCAATAAAATTTCTTCCATCTCGAAAAAAAAAAGGACCATATTCATGTGTATTGTTTGAATATTTTAATTGAAGATTTTGATAAATTAGCCTTCAAAGTCAAAAATAGATCCGAAGCTTTTCATTGAAGATTTGGGGGATATGAATTTCTGAGAATGATTCCAATAATGTAGTGGTTTCGGGGTTAGATATAACATCAAAACTCTACTTTTCTTTTAACTTTTTTAACTGTCATTGTTGGAAAAATCCTACTATATTTTTTTTACAGCTTTTTTGTTTATATTAATAAAAGATTAAAATTTTGAACAAAAGCGAAATACAATTGGTGTACGTGGGGTGGAGAAAATTTTGGTGTGCCAAATTCATGCAGAGAACAAATTAGAGTTTGATTCACATGCTTATATTATATATAAAAGCAATTTTGAATATTTAGTTGTCAACATATTTTCTTTTAAAATACAATTGATAATCTAATTTGAATTTCACATTAATTGTAGCATTTGAAGTGATCCCGAAAAAAAAAAAATATATATATATATATATATATATATGAAGTGATATTGAGAATCTAAAGGGATAGAGGGAATGAGATATTTGAAAGACTTACAAAAAAATACATACTCAAAAGAGTCTAACTCTTAAATATGTAGCGCGATACTTTAAACTCAAAGAAATTAACCTCTTTTTTTTTTCCAATGTGGGAACTTATCCACTTATTTTCTTTTGATAGATAAACACATGCACAGAGGGGTAGAGGGAAGGAAATTTTTAAAAACTTACAATATGACGCGCACTCAAAAAGTCTAACGGGCCTAACTTTTTTTTTTCCTTTTTTTTTTTTTTGGGAGTCAAAACTCTTGAATGCGTAAATATTTTAGTTTGTCTTTTGTTATTGAATAATTGCTTTAATATTTTATTGCTTTTACTTGTGTGTTATGATCAACAAACCAGTTCAAGAATACGAAAAGACGACAATAACTGCCAATCATTACAAAAAGTTATTAAATAAATTGTATTTTATAAGGTTCATTACTTGTTTTTTCTTACAAATAAATGTTCGTAAAATTAGAATGTAAATTGTTACTTATTTTAATATTGTCCCTTACTCATGCTTTCTCACTAATTGCTACCATTAGAACATTTGCATCAATCAATGCAAAATAGAAAAATGTATCAATTTTACATAGGGCAAGGATTTGCTGCAACTTTGATTGCAGCAAGTCCTGCATATTTTGTGTGTGTGAGAGAGAGAGAGAGAGAGAGAGGGTGAGTGTTAAGAGAGAGTGGTGAGAGAGAGGGGAGTAAGAAACAGTAATTGGACTGATGTCACATCCACCATTATGCAAGACTTGCTGCAACCTTGCAGCAAGTCCTTGCCTTTTTACATATTCATCTCCCAAAATCACCCACCAAGTTAAAAATTTCTAAATTTACAAAGTTATTATAATAATTGTGTAAATTACATTAACACTATTCACTTTACATTTTTTTTTTCTTTACGTATCTCGAGACTAAAAGAAGAGAATAAGTGATAGTTATTATGTTTGAAGAAAAAAATTTAAATCAAGAAAAATTAATATTTTAATGTAATCTAATGAAAAATAGATAATGTGATGTGAAATGTTTTGAAAAGTAAGTATGTAAAATAAAAAAATTAGATTCTTATACTAAAATAGACAGAATTATTTGTACGAGTTGATGTGAATGCTTTTATCGTGCTTTATCTTTTCTTTAACAGCTACTACTGAACACCTATAATAACATTGGGCTTTGATGTAGACTTGGTCTTGCTCTTGGTTTCGTAAATAAGAAAAGCAGATTCATACAATTGCAATAAAAGTGCATACCTATGGCTTACAATCATAAAACTTCACACCTATCCAGAAAAATATATATATCTTTTTTAGAAACATATTTGATTCTTGACAAATTTAATTTGAGAATGACTTTCCGCATTTTTTTGATAAATTTGACAATGGATTTTTTTTTTCCAAAATCGAATTGTTTGTCTAAACTGAGCAAACTAACACATTTAAATTTAAGAGATAACAACTTTGACAACAAAATTTTAAGATCCTTAGGTGCCCTCACAGTTCTTAAATTTCTGGATCTAAGTTTCAATAACATGTGGCCTCTTTCTAGCCAAAGTACTTGCATATCTAAATTTTCTTCATCAAGAATACCATGAAAAAGTTTAGATATAACTGAAAATCTTGTAAAAAATATTTACTTTTGTCAACATTTACTCTCTTCGTGTTTAAAAGCACAATATTCTTCAATGCAATGCCTAATGCTTTTGATATATGCAAATGATAGTAGTAGTAAGCTTTCAATATCCATTGAACATTTTATCCAAAATTTTTGTCCATTCCAAAATCAAAATGTGTTTAGTTCTGCTAGATCTTTCTTCTGTAGTATTGGTTTCAATCTGATATATGAATATCCACCGGTGATGTAGAACTGAGTTATCTAACCAACTTGAAGGTCCTCATCTTGAGTTGGAATGGTCTTGATGGAAGCCTACCATTCAAGGGTAAACATTCCATCTATTTTTAATGATTTTCCTTCAATTAATTGCCTTAATGGAAGCCATTTTAAAGGCTTTCTCCTAATACTACTATCATCAATTCTCTTGGTAGATATGGCAAATTTCAGCAATTTGGAGATTTTAGATTTGAGTTATAATGATTTCACTGGAAGCATTACTCCATATATCGGAGCGTTATCTTCTCTCAAGGCTATATCATTATCTCATAATTATGGACTCAATGGAACTTTAAACACTTCAGGTAAGAATCTACTATGAAATCGTGCTTTTACAATTTTGATTAGGAGTGTGAGGACAATTAAAAGAGAATAGTTGATAACTTGATATAGATCAATCCTCATTAGCTGCAACTTGGAAGCATAACATTCGACCATCCACTTTTTTCTGAATCTAGAAATTATTAATTTATTATACTCCCCACTTACTCAAAAATAAAAATAAAAAATAAAAATTTTCATTTTAATTCCAGAAGACCGACTCAACCATTTGTTATACCATAATTGAGCCAATTTTCCAAAAAGCAGCCGTATAGAATAAGGTTCCATAATTTTGGACCTATAGTAGTACAAAACTTGAATACAAAACTTGGTTATAAATAAGATGTTAACATAACTTGAATACAAAACTTTAATTAGTAAGTTTGTGTCTAAAAGACAAAAGTAATGAATCTTAAGTAAAAACTTATAATATAGAAATTTATATAAACAATATTAAATTGATATCGAAATATAAGAGAATATTTGACTTAAAATTGTCTTCTTAAGCTTCAAATCTTATTGAAGCAATAGCGTGATTTCATATATTAATTAGATTGTGTTGTTGATTCTTTCGGTGGCACAAGTTTAGGATAGACACCGCTAATCTTATTATTGCTTTTGATAGAGTTTTGTGCGCTAAAGAAACTTGAAGAGATAGAGCTTGCTAGTAATGACTTTGAAGGGATGCTTCCTCCATGCCTGAACAATTTGACATCTCTTTCGCATTTAGATATATCTAACAACTGGTTCAATGGAAACTTGTCTTCATCTCCAATAGCCAACCTAACATCCCTTGAGTACATTGATTTGAGTTATAATCTTTTTGAAGGTTTATTCTCATTCAATTTATTTGCTAATCACTCCAAGCTTAAGGTGATTCAATTTTTGAGTGATAACAACAAACTTGATATAGAGACTGAGAATTACAATTGGGACCCTTTGTTTCAATTAAAGGTCCTAGTACTGTCCAATTGTAATCTCAACAGGCTTACTAGCAACTTTCCTAAGTTTCTCTTGGACCAACATGAATTGGAAGTCGTTGATATCACTCATAGTAAATTGAATGGAAGCTTCCCCATATGGTTGCTTGAAAACAATACTGGACTACAACTGTTAAATCTTCGAATTAACTCTTTCATGTGCGAGTTTCATTTGCCATCAGATCACTACATGAATCTTCGTTGGTTGGATCTCTCAGACAATCACTTTGATGGGAAACTTCAAGAAAATATCGGAAAGAGGATTCCAAAAATAGAATATCTAAATATATCCCAAAATCAATTTGAAGGTAATCTTCCATCCTCAATAGGTGACATGAGTAATTTGCGGGCTTTGGACTTGTCCTTTAATAATTTTTCTGGAGAGGTACCAAAGGAATTGATTGCCAATTGCACTTCCTTGGATAGTTTGAGGTTATCTAACAATAACTTTCACGGTGAAATTTTCTCAAAGCACTTCAACCTAATGTTGTTTTCTTTAGAATTGCAAACTAATAATTTCACAGGCACTCTTCCAGTTGTACCCCTACAGGTACTGGATCTCCTAAATATTAGCAACAACCACATGACAGGTACAATTCCTCTATGGATAGTAAATCATAGTACGCCACCATCACATGTTGTTGACTTGAGTAGCAACTCTTTCGAAGGCCAGATTCCGTGTGGACGACCTTCATCTGATATAATAATTTTTTCTCATAACTTGCTTTCAGGATTGTTACCTTCTTGCTTGAATCTATGGGATGTTGAGCACTTACTTTTGGAAGGGAACAAACTCACAGGGTCATTACCAAAAGCTATTCTCAATTCATCATCTCTTTTGACATTGGACATTAGAGATAATCACTTTAATGGCAGCATCCCTGATGAAATTGATGGACTTCCCAACTTAAAAGTGCTTTCGTTAAGTGGCAATCATTTTAGTGGTGTGATTTCAAAGCAGCTGTGTCGGTTAAAAAATATAAACATAATGAATCTTTCCAATAACTCTTTTTCTGGGACAATACCATATTGCTTTAACAACATATCCTTTGGGAAGCTAGCTGCTAGTGCTTATGACTATACAGGTGGATTTGCTTTTTGGATAGAAAGTTTTTCCTTCCCATATAAATCTCTTCTAAATAGGGATATTCAACTTCAAGGGCCATCTTTTGACTACTATGGACAAGTTAAGATTGAAATTGTGACAAAATATAGGCATGATTTGTATGAGGGTCTCATCCTTGGTATGATGTCTGTATTGGATTTGTCATTAAACAAGCTAGTAGGTGAAATCCCGGCAAAGCTAGGACAATTATCTTCCATTCATGGATTAAACTTGTCTCACAATTACTTGACAGGTCCTATTCCAAAAACTTTCTCAAATTTGACTGAGTTGGAGAGCTTAGACCTTTCTCACAACAATTTGAGTGGGGAAATTCCTTCAACATTGATTGATTTGAACTCTCTTGAAATTTTCAATGTGGCTCACAATAACCTATCAGGTAAACTTCCAAACTTTAAAGCACAATTTGCAACATTTGGAAACAATAGCTATGAAGGAAATCCATTTCTTTGCGGTCCACCACTGGAGAAAAGTTGCACCCAGATAGATGAGTCACCTCAATCATCACAAAAATCTTCAAAGTTTAATGAGAGAAAACGTTATGAAGCTGATCTTCTATTCTTCTTTGCAAGTTTTTGGGTATCATACATTATTTTCTTTTTGGGTGTGATGAGTATTCTTTATATTAATCCTCATTGGCGGCAACGATGTTTCGACTTGGTTGAGGATAGAATGTACTGGTGTTACCATTTTGCTCTAAATAATCTAAAGGGCTGCTAAACCGTACGTGTCCTTAGATGTACTCTATTTACCTAGAAATCTTTGGTGATAGTATTGATAAATACCTATGTGTATGTGTATGTTTGGTTATGAATAATGGTTATCATGCTCTATTATGAAGGAATTCACTTGCACTTTTTCATTTGTATTGTAATTCTTGTCACTAGCCAATGTCCTGTGCGGGGATGTTATAATTTCATTTTAAAATTACTTGTGGATTTTTTTTTATATGGCACATGTATGGCATTTATTTTGTTGTATACAATATCATTTACATTTTATAAGATAGTTACAATTATATTATATTTCATGAGCAAAGAAAAATAAAAAGCATACAATGTAAATTGGAAGAATTATATGATTATTTTGTTGATATATTAAGATATGACATATCACTTCAAAGAATTAACAACTATTTAAGTACTAGCCCTATGGCCTAATGATTGCGGCATGGTTCTTTAAAAAATATTATACAATTTTTCATGGACTAATTAACCAACATTTTCAATTAAACTAAACACTAAAAAGAGAGCCAAGAGTCTTGTAACTCAATTGGTTGGCATCTCTTGGTATTTCTAATGAAGACATCCATGGTTCAAATCCCCCCTCCCCAAATTATTGATATATATATATTCTCAAAAATGAAATAAAATACATTTTGATCCCTAAAGTTTATCTACTGAGCACTTTTAGTCCCTAAAGTTTCAAATGAGCGTTATTCATTCCCCGAAGTTTCATAAATCAGCACTATTAACTTATGTAATTATTTTTGCCTACAAGTAGTTTAACAAAATAATGACAAAACTCTTTTTAAATGACATGACACATTTTTTAACGAAAACATTTCACTTAGACCAAGTCTAACTGGGCAACCCATTTCTATTTGGATTTTGTCTCAAATTAATCCTTGTTCTTCCAAAATCGCTGTTTTGAAGGAGAGAATAAAATTCTCTATTTTCCAAGTGCAAAGACGTGATACCCAAAAACAAGCATACTCAATTCTAACTTTATAATAGCATTTGCATAAGGTATGCTAAAATAGCATAAAACTCAAAATATAACTAATGAAGCCCAAAATCACTTGCATCAGATCATGAACTAGTTATGAAAAATAGGATTTTGTTACTGTGCTAGTCCAAATTTAGGAGGCATTGTAACATATGCAAATCTATTTATTATTATTTCTTTGCATTTCTTGAGTGAGAATAAACATGATTTTTAGACCCAGACCGTTCAATAAACCGGAAAAGAGAGAGGTTCAAGGTTTTTAAGGTCGAACCGAAGTTGAACCGAGGTTGAACCGTAATGATGTCATAATTAATTTAATAATTATTTAATAAATAAATAAATCTAATAAATTAGAAATAATAGAAAATTTGACTAAAATAAGAAAATATTTAGGTACCAAAAAACGTAATTTTATAAAAATAAATTATATACATATATTTTATGAATCCTACGTCTAAATTAAGCCCATGCCTTAGGCACAAATTAAACAAGCCCATGCCTTTATGCTCAAACCCATTTGAACGGTTAATTTTCCAATGAAATTTAAAAGTGGAAAACAAAAAGATAAGGGACTGTTTGGTAGAGGAGTTTGAGTAATGTTGTTTGGGTGTTTTTTATATACGTGTGGGTGAAAAAGTGTGTTGAAATGTGTGTAAAGTTGTTTAAAATGTGAAAATGTGTGTTAGAACTTGCTCATCAAACAGGGCCTAAAAGACTTAAAAAGAAGAAGCTAAAAGTCTACTCACTAAATAATAGCTTAAATACAAAACAAAGCCCAAGAAGAAAGTGGTTGGTCAGTGAGTAGATGACAGCCAAGCATTACTTCACCATCTCCATCATCTGCAAAGCAACTCCAGAGTCCAGACACAGAAACTGAAACGGCAAAAGGCAAAAAACGCAGAAAAATGAGAGAGAAAGCGCGAGTGAGACAGAGAAGAAGAAGAGAGGCAATGCGACCTAAAGGTCTAACAGCATCTCACGGTGGTTTGAAGCATCAACAATGGTGGTAAGTATCAAAAATAAAATCCAAATCTGAATCGCAAGAACCATCAACGATTTTCAAACCCGGGAGGTTCAACTGTGGTTTGCACGATTCACTGCTTTTCTTGTATAGGTCGGTTCTTGAGAGTTAAAAACCCATATTGACAAAGGGTTTCCGGTTAATCCAGTCCGACCGTACGGTCCAATCCGGGTTTCACACCCTTGAGAATAAAAAGAGTGGATGGTCATTGTTGTTATTTGTGTAAAAAGAGAAATGAATTAAAAAATTAAGAAAATTTGATATTTTAATGAAATAAAGTATATAATAAATAGTTAAATGTGTGGGTTTTAGTTAGCTTAACTAGTAAAGTCTCTGATGATTGAATAAGAGATCTGGAATTCATTCTTCGCCTATACCAAAAATTTATTGGTATTTTGGTTTGATGATAAAGAACTGTTATTAGGAGCGGACACCATAAGTTGAAATTATTTTTTTTTTTTTAAAGTCAAAAGTGTTTTAAAAAATGGTTGGCTAAAAAGAAAGTAGGTTTTTATTTTAAAATAAAAGGTAACTTTTGTATATGCTGGCATTTTTTTTTTTTTTTTTGAGAAACAAACACATACAAGGGAGTGAGAAAATGGTTTCAACACAAACGCACACCACAACTCCACTCAAAAGCCATGGTAACTTTTAAGAAATGGTGGGGCAAGTTATACTACACACAACACACTCTCTTAAGCAATGTGAGACAATTACCCGTTCTTTTTTTTTTTGAGAGACAAATACACACACAAGGACGAGAGAAAATGGTTTTAATACAAAGACACACCATAACTCCACTCAAAAGCCATGATAACTTTTGAGAAATGGTGGGGCAAGTTATACTACACACAACATACTCTCTTAAGCAATGTGAGACAATTATCCTTTTTTTTTTTTGAGAAACAAACACACACACAATTGTATATGCTGGTATGAATAATCTAAGAACTACTAATATTGAGGATCTTTTCATAGTTCGTTGGTGTAGTAAATCAATAATTCTAGGATCACAATTTTTACCACACCTATCTTATATGATTGATTGTGAGTAGTGGAGAAAAAATTGTGAGTACATATATATGAAAGTGACAAACAGCTAATTACAGTCTATCACATAGAATAATTATGAGAAAGGTTGTGGTCCTAAAATAAATGTAATTAATTATTAACGGTAAACATAGAATGCCCGTTAGAAAAACCTTTATACATTAGAACACCTGGTTTTATTTTCTTCATTGGGGTGGGGGGTGGGGGAATTGGCATTTGGAAAAGATTCTATTCCACCTTAATTGGTACTTTGATTTTCAGGATGATGAAAGATTAATGACAAGTATTACATTTTTTTTAGGTGATTTGGTGTTACGATATTTGATCCAGTCCATTAAAACCCATCAATCTACAATTGAAAGCACTTGTTTATTGCCGATATTCTGATATGGACTATGCAATTGAAATCGGGGCAGGGACTAAGGTAATGGGAAAGAGAGGGGCTGACGGCTACCATGTCAGACGGTATTGCATGGGGCAAAGCTCTCTCTCCAGCAGCTTATTTTGGATAAATTTTTTTTAGAATGTTATTTTGGATAATTTATTTATATAAAGTTTATCAAAAGAAATTATAATTTTTAATAATTTTTATATTAAATTTATTACAAAATATTAAAAGTTATTTTAGTTCAAAATAAATAAATAAAAGTTAGATTATTTTAATATATATATATATTTATATGTGTGTGTAAAATAACAAAAATAAGAGTTTTAGCAAACAAGTAAAAGACAAAACAAATGCTCATTTTTTAGGGGTCTGTCCAGTGGTAAGTGGCCAATAACCATTGGACCCGTTAGGATACAGACACATGCCCAGTCTTGGACACGTGTCTGCATCGCAACGTGTCTGGTGGCATTGGCCACAGGACACAAGCTCCACCCTTTGAGAAACAGAAAACAAAAGAATTTCGAAGGTCTGTTTAGTTGTGTTGTTTAAATAACAATTTTTATTATTTAAACAACACAATACATATTTCTACTGTAATTTTTCACTTACACTTATTTTTACGGCAATTAAACAATTTTACTATAATAACATTATCAAATGCGGCCTTGTTTTGCTTTCAGTATTTGTGGTTTGGTATCTAACTTTTCATTGATTGACTGCCTGCTTGTGGTCTTTCATAAACATCACAGTTGAAACAATTTCAAGAGCAGTAGCACCCACAGAAACCCAACGAGTTTTCTTCACCAACAGCCATGGAGACTCATGAGTCCTCAGCTCTGCCACCTCAGCCACCACCAAAAGAGTCATTTGCTCGGCGTTACAAGTTTCTCTGGCCTATGCTCTTGGCTGTCAATCTTGCTGTTGGAGGTCCCTTTCTTTTTTCTTATTCCTCAGCTTTGTAATGCACTGTTTATCTTAATTTCCTATGTACATTAATGATGTGGGTGTTTATTCCGTATTCAAAGTGATTAAATTTATAAAAAGGTGTAATGGGTTTTAATATTTCAGCTTAAAAGATTTGTTTTTTAAGCTTATTGATTTCTTTTCTTGATGTTGTTTGTTGATTGGTATTCTGTTGTTAGGATAGGGGTTATGGTTTTAGCATCATTTTCTCAGGATGCCTTGATACAATCATAGGGGGTGGTTTCTGATTAATGGTTTTGGAGAGAAGTGAATGTGATAAATAGAATTTGGTGTTCCAAGGTTGAGCTTGTGTGGGATTTATGATTCTCCTTAGTTGAGAAATTGTGAGAGAATATGTTGACTCTAGCCTCTATGGATTTAGATCTTAATTTGTTATGTGACATCTAATTACTAAAGTTCTTGCTCTTTGCTCCTCCTGTGCACTAAAGAATCTAGAAACGCAATATAGGGTTAATATACTGTTCTATTTTTTTGATAAGTAAATTATATATTTATATATACTGTTCGGAAATAAACATTTTATGTCTTGTCTTGTGTGGGATTTATGTTTCTCCTTTTCTTCTACCCAAGCACAAAGGGGGTTTATGAAAAGCTTATTTCTGGTCCTCAAAACCCTCCCCTCCCAATTTGTTGAAGTAGAGGCAAGATCACTACTTGAATACCATGTGGTTACTTAAACTTTTAGTTTGCTACAGGTTTCGATCCATGCATGTTTATAAAAGGATGCATATTCCTTCATTTTGGAAATCATGGAGTTTTTTGTCTATGAAATTTCTTCTTGTTTTGTTAAAATGGTAGTAACTGCAATAGCTCAAGGCATTCTTCATTGTATTAGCACAGCCTTATGCTTGTCTAATCAGAGTAATGTTTTTGGCTATTTATCATTAATCTTATAGCCAATGACCAAGTAAAAGACTTATTTGTCTATCTTTCTAAGTGACAAACCATAATCGCAATCCTTTTCCCTCTAGCATAATCAGTATTGATTATTGTGATGTGGAAAAATACATAAACATAATCATTACAAAAGGTGGGAGAAAAAAATACACACAGAATGCAATTCTTGCATAATTTTTAACTGGCCAGCTAAAGCTCTACTACTTGATATGATTAAAATCATATACCAGTAATCTTTGGCTTTATCCATGTCTATGATAAGGCAATGAGCAATATGTTGAATAGACAAAGTATCAATTTCTTTGGGTGTACATGGTATCTTGCATACTGTAACAATAAGTATGTTGGAGTCATTCAAATGGCTCATTAGGAGCTTGTAATAATATAGGTGAGTGGAAACATATTCTATTTGCTCAAACTCACTCACCTACTTAACTAATCCCT